>CM052327.1:7684327-7701953 GCA_028455615.1 Lasioglossum zephyrum
TTTTTTTCACAAGGGCAAGTAACGAACCAGTTGTCGTACGAAGTATGTAACACTGCTAATTTTATTCGAAAGTGTCCTGCTACCTTGGATGCATTTACTTGTACTTATTTATCTTTAGCACCATAATTACACTGAAAAGAAAAAAAACGGGAACACCTTGCGACCGATTCGACGACCTTCTTTAAAAGGTCAAGTTTCGATCATGCCGCCGATGAGTGACATTAATGCATTCGGCGTGTAATCGGCTTTATTAACGATCTCGATAATCCCACCAGCTGTTTTCATGTATTGAATTTTAAATCAACTTTATTTCTGAACCTCTGTACCTTCAAGGAATTTCTATAATCATCCACACAGTTTTCATAAAAAATTTCTTAAAGATTTCCAAGGATTGGAAGAACTTATTTTGGCAAATTTGATGTTTTTTTGTAATTGATCGAACTGTGCGGCGAAACTACAAAATTTATTATATATATTTTCTATAAAATTTATTATAAATTTATTATATATTATACATTTTTGATCGAGATGAATTTTAATTTATTTTGGAAACCTCGTCAAACTAGAGCAGTTGCATTTTCATCGTTGGTCCGGTGTGTTACTAATGAAAATTGTTGTCCGAATTTGTTGTCGGAATCTAGTCAACGCAGCGTTCCGTTCACGGCTCGCACAACAGAGCTATCACCGTCACGGCTGAGAAAACGTAATTACAGCACTTCCTACGACAATTTCCATTCCTTTCACCTTCCTCGTCGGGTCGGTTGCAAAATCGCCGGGAAAAACGTCCGGGCGGATCGAACGCGACAATAGAGGCGCCTTGTCCCTCTTTCCTCCGTGATCCTGACAGTGAAGGTATTTGGAGGACGAGACCTTATTCGATCAATCACGCGATCCTCGGAAGGACGGCCGTCGTCTAGACTCCGTTTAGACTCGAACCGGAAACGACGGTCAACGATCTACATACAGGAGTACTCGCTTAAATTCGCTAAATCGAGAAGCAAAACATAAAGCAATAAGAACATAGCAAACGTTTTAAAAAATCATATTATCTCTAACTTGTTGAAATCATTTATTTCGGATAAAAATCCTCAGTCTAGTATTCGAGCGAGAAGAAAATGGTAATTATATAGAAAAGGTACTCCGATTTTGATGAAATTTTAATATGTTATGCAGCAATATATTCTGAACAACTTTTTCCTTTTCCAATATGGGGGTTGGTTCTTAGCTTTTGAGATATTTGCAAAAAACTATCGCTAATACTTTATTGAATTTTTCGTATTCCTGCAACCTAAACCTCCGGGGCAACGTAAACCTGTTCCGGGGCCGCATCTGTTTATTTTTTGTTTGTAAACAAATTATGTAAATAAACACCGCACGAGGACAGACTTACGTACACAGAACATGCAGGAATACGAAAAATTTAATACAGTATTAGCGATAGTCTTTTGCAAATATCTCGAAAACTAAAAGCGACTCCCTGATATTGTAAAAGGAAAATTTATTCAGAATGTGTTGCTGCATAACATATTAAAATTTCATTAAAATCGGAGTACGCATACCTCTTCTATATAATAACCAAGAAAATTTTTAATCGATTAATTATCGTCTTGTCCTATCAAATATGGTGATAGTGGTTTATCGAGATTTGTCTGATTAGAAATCATTTCGCAGATTTAATGTAATTATAATTAAGAACGCGTGTCGATGAACCTGTCTATCATAATTAAATTTAAAGTCTATAAAACTGAACGACCATCACCATTCTGAAGACCGACGATCTCGGAGCAGAGAATCCACGGAGAAGCCGAGGAATGCGCGTGGGCGTTGAAGAGAGGTGTGGTCGAGAGACTCGAGGACAATGCAACAACGCGAATTCGAGCGAGCGGCCGATTCAGAGAACGAGCCTCGGTTTAAAATGGGTCAGCGAGGCGTTTCGCGCGAGTTACACACGGATCTGCTCCGGTTTCACGGGGCGATGAATCCTCGGGGTCGTCGACTTTCGATTCGTTCGATTCGATGATCGACGAAGGACGAACCGAGAGCCGAGCGGCTTTTATTTCGCGCACTTTCGGACTCGTTCGCCGCTCGGCTCCTTCGCGGGAAACCTTGACGAGATCACTTTTACCGATTTCGCGCCGATCGATCGACAACGCCTCGATCCTGGACCTGCTCGAGGATTCTACGAACTCGCTGCAACCTCCTGATCTAGAAATCCTTCAAATCACGCGATCCGGCTGCTATTTCGATTTTCAAGGTCCTGAAAAATTTTTTGAAGCTGCATTTACTATAACATTTTACTTTGTGGACTTTGATTTCATTCAACATCCTTGTACAAAGTTAATTTCTTTGAGTCTTCATTTATCCTGTAGACTGTGGGCGTTGAATTAATGTTTCAGACCCAATTTCATATATTATCGTTTCATAAATGTTCATTTTTAGAGTCAGAAAATTATCAACATCTGGAATATTGAATATTCCTCCACGAAATCCTCAACATCCTTGTACAAATGTTAATTCTTTGTGTCTTCATTTATCCTGTAGACTGTGGGCATTGAATTAATGTTTCAGACCCAATTTCATATATTATCGTTTCATAAATGTTCATTTTTAGGGTCAGAAAATTACCAACATCTGGAATGTTGAATATTCCTCCACGCAATGTGAAGCATTTTTTTTTCACAGTCTCCATAGCGTCCTTCGTTAGGTTCCATTCATAATGTGGAATTCATGTTTAATGAATAAATTCATTCTAACTGTTTTATACATGATTTTTGCAACAGCAAGAGTTAATAATAATTATTATGACCGAAACTGCACGATTTGGACCAGCTCTTCAGCCCCCATCTTGGTGCACGCTAACCAAACGAATTTCCAGCTCGCGAAGATAGAAAATAAGTTCTTTAGAAATTGATCGAGAGTGAAGAAACCATTAGCAGGATATTTTTCAACGGATACAACGAGTTATTCCAGCTAGTTTGATTTATTCCGCAGTCTCGGTGGGAACGAACTTTTTCTCACTTCCGCCGCCATCTTGTTCTTGATTGATAAAGAACGGAATTCAGTTGTCCGTGTATGTACCTAATTCACTGACCTACTATATGTATATCGATGAAATAGCTGTCTCGGGTCGGATACCGTCAGCTAATGGGATTCAAATTTAAAACGCATGCATAATTCAATTCGCTGTCGAACTACTTCTTAATGGGGCGACTCGTGGGAGCGCGGGAGATTTGAATTGAAGGGTACTTCCGGTCCTGGGGTACAACAATTCAATCCTCGGTCGCTGAAGTAAAATGGAAGAAGTAAACTTTTTGTTGGACCAACATGATTGGTAAAAAACTTCTCCTAAAGGAGACGAAGTCAAAATGAAAACAAGGAAAATTGATTATATTAATTGGAATTTTTATGTATTTGTTTATCATTTTTATTTAATTGATTATATTGCTGAACAGGCTAAAGAAAGCCACCCAAGAGAAAGTGTTAAGGATCACACAACCTTCTTAGTTAAATAATTTGCAAAATAATTCTCACGTAAGAATTAAAAAAAGCGACGTTAAATAATAATAATAAAAAAAACCTTCCTAGTTTTTTTATGTGTAGTATTCAATTCGAATTATATATTAATAATAATTAGAAATTCATTTAATCAATTGTCACGTGGCGTTCACAAAGAATTGCGATATTCTTTTAAGCTCTTTAGACCCCTAATCCATTTCGCTTTACAAATTTATTGTTCCGATAATTCAATTTAGTGTTACATTGTTACAAGAAGAAGAATTACGATTTATTTAAGAAATATAATTTATAGTATGTGTAAATCTATTATTGACTTTTCAATACAGGTTAACGAATCATTTTTGCGAACATTAGTATTCGAGCCAAGCTTTTCAAATTTCTTAAGCGGAAATGGTCGTGGAAGGGGGGTGGTTCCGACACGATCGATCGTGATCGATGAACACCCCGGACGGGTCGCGGATTAGGTTTTCAACGGGCCGTGGAAACCGTCGATCCCCCCGTAATCGTTTTTCCATTGACTGAGTTTTTTTCCCGGGGGTCGGGTCTATCGATCAGCGCCGCGTTTCCAGCGATTTATTCCTCGTTCAACGCCGGAATGAAAGGGTGCGAGTAGCGCGGAGAATTTTTGCTCGGCCATCCGTGACGATCCCGTAACGCCGGTAGCGGAACACACAGGGTTTATTATTATGCGTTACGTCGCCGCGCGCCGGTTACGCTAATGCGTCCTGCACCGGAACGCGTCGAAGAAACGGCGCTAAGAGCCCCATAAATTCGACGGCTGTCTCTTTTCATTTATCCCCTCCGATACGATCCCTCCCCTCTCACTTTGTCGACGCTTTGACAGCGACGACATAACTCGCGGTTCCCCGCAGTCGGCTCCAAACGATACCGTTTTCCCGCGATTGCGATTATGATTGCGACATTACGAATCGAGCTTTCCCTTACTCTTATTCTGGCACAGATTACGCTTGGCAGAAGCAAGCATGTTCCGAATACATCACAGATGAAATCCAAAAAATTTCGGGCGATGGGTGGATGGGTTTCAGGTTTTTGTAGATTTTATTTTAAAGGGGTGAATTTTTATCTTTGCGAATTTTCTCCGACCGTGAAAGCTATGGGGATGAATTTTACCAGTAATGGAAATCGGTATTTAAAATAGAGAACAATCACGCACGAGAATACGTCATACTGTTCTTTATTTCATTCACGTCAATATCAAATCAGCCCCGTCAATGAATACTGTAAATATTTCTTCTAAATATTTTTTTTAAATACCACGTTCTTAAAAATAGATTAAAAAGTATAAAATAATTTTTCCTAGTCCCATACAGATTTCTAAGCTCGTACAGATAGTCCTGAAAATTTTTAATGGCTATGAAAACACTGAAAAAAAAACAAATTAAAACATTTTGCACTCCACGTTTTTCGTTTGAAATCTTACAAGTATTTTCATAGCTATTAAAAATTCACAATCACTAATTTTCAGGACTATCTGTACGAGGTTAGGCATCTGTATGGGACCAGGAAAAATTATTTTATACTTTTTAGTCCGTTTTTAAGAACGTGGTATTTTTATTTAAATAATTATTATCTGCTTTTTCGTCTTGTGTTAATACTTACATCATTCCTTATTAATACTTTGTATACTCACTAGGCTTCCTGTAAATTTCACTTGGTAAACAACGCGATGACGTACTACCGATCCTTGCACGACGACGTACTATCACATACTGAGCTTCGTCTGGGCGAAGTGGGTCCGTGGAGTGGGGACGAGTCAGAGTGCGCGCGCATAGTAAAGTAAAGACCGTTGTCGAGCGAAGTGGGGATCGCTGAACGCGATGACATATTTCGCGGGGGGATGAAAAGGTATATATTTAATTTTTATATTCTCCAAAACGGATAGACTTTAAAAAAAAAATTTTTTTTTAATGCTTTGTCATTTTTATTACTATCATAGGTAGTACATCATCGCGTTGTTTACCCAGTGAAATTTACAGTAAGCTTAGTGAGTATATAAAGTATTAACAAGACTCTCAAGCAGAAAAAAATTATTTAAATACAAATAAATTTTTAAAAATCCAGTTCTGAACCACGTATCCAATTTCAAGTCTCTAGCTCCTCAGGAAGTTAGTTTAAAATTAATTGCAAAATTTGTCACCGAACAGACAAACAAATAAGAAAGCGAGCTAATAAAAACGTGCTAATAAAAATGTACGATCACGATCTTCCCCTGATCTTGGCAGTGAACTTTCCTGAAATCCCAGGGACTCCATCAAACGAGCGTGTCCTCTTTACTATAGACTCTATCAGGAGGATCGATACCTCGCGAACAATTTGACGAAGCCCTCAATTAAATCGACGCGAAACTGACCGATCACCCCCGCGAGAGGCTACCAATTTTCGAAGGTGAACGATGTATAATCATTTCCATTATGCACATACCGAGCCCATCAATCGATCGAAATCGAATGCTCGGCGAGGTTGACGAGCCGAGAGAACCGCTCGAATCCCACGAATGGCGAAGGCATAGGTCGCCGGTTTGAATCCGGCTTCGACTTCGGAATTTTTCCTTGTCGGACATGACGGGGAGCCTACCTTTCTCTTTGACGCTTTAGTGGCAAACCGTTTGAGTTATGAGAGCCGGGAGACGAGTCCGCGATCAACAGCCTTCGATAGCTCAGTTGGTAGAACGGTGGACTGTAGTTGGCTGACGAGATTGCACAGATATCCATAGGTCGCTGGTTCAAATCCGGCTCGAAGGAATCATTTTTGTTAGCTGCACTCCCTGTTGCGTTTAATTCCGTTAATTGGTCATGAATTGTTGTCGAAGAAGATGTTGGAGAGCACCTTCGATAGCTCAGTTGGTAGAGCGGTGGACTGTAGTTGGCTGAAAATGGCAGAAAAGACATCCATAGGTCGCTGGTTCAAATCCGGCTCGAAGGATTCATTTTTGCTATTTGCACGAATTTTTTAGAACTTCTTTGATGGCTCAATTGGTGGATTTTAATTTGCTGGAAATTTTTTAAAAAATTTATTTATTTAATGTTGCTTTAACGTCAAAGGTCATTAAATGACAAAAAATGGTAACATTTTTGTTGGCAAAATTTGCGAATTTGCAAGGATCCTCGCTCATAAATACTTTTAAGAACATCTTCATAATGAAAATGATGAACTGAGACCCCCATAGGACCTGGTTCAATTTTTTAAATAAAAATTCAAACTCGTTAATTGATAATACAAAGTATCCTAGAGTTGTTCACTATTTTAATGACGTTTTTTAAAATAAATATTATATCTATATCCACCCAGAATATAATTTTTCTATTACTAAATATATACTTTCTAAGGAATTAATTTGACCAGTTCGTTCCACAGAAAATTTAATAAATTGGACCAGCTGATTAAGAATTGAATAAGGGTTGAAAGTGGCCATTCGAATATGAAAGTATAAGAACCTGTCACGATTAATTAAATATTTTCTTCCGATCAGAGAAGAGACCGTTAAAATAAAATGGTACTTCACAAGTACCTTCGATAGCTCAGTTGGTAGAGCGGTGGACTGTAGTTGGTTAAATAACGGCAAAAAGAGACATCCATAGGTCGCTGGTTCAAATCCGGCTCGAAGGAGAATATTTTTTTTTGCCATTTCTTCTTTCGTTTTTTATAAATTTAATAATTCCTCTGCGTACAGAGTATACCGAGTGATCGTTACAACATCTAATTAATTTTTTAATAAATACTTCACGCTGTAAACAGTGATTCAATTAAGTGTTACAAATTACAAAAGACGTATCATGTTACTCATATTTAAGCAAGGTCTTCCACGATCCTTCGATAGCTCAGTTGGTAGAGCGGTGGACTGTAGAGGTCTGTTCGATTGTAGTCATCCATAGGTCGCTGGTTCGAATCCGGCTCGAAGGAAGGATTTTTTTTTTACGAAACAATCATTTTTAATGCAACGTTTATTCGTCATTGTTGCACAGACAATATTTCCGAATGCAAAAACTCGAAAATTAAATTGTTTAACGTGGAATTGCGAGGCGACTGAAAATAAATGGCACCGAGACACATCGCTTTATTCAGTTTTAAAAAAATTATCTTATAGGTCGCTGGTTCGAATCCGGCTCGAAGGAAGTATTTGTTTTTTATTAAACAATCATATTTTTATGCAACGTTTATTCGTCATTGTTGCACAAAAAATATTTCCGAATCCACAAACTCAAAAAAATTAAATTGTTGAACGTGGAATTGCGAGGCGATTAAAAATAAATGTTTAATAATTTAGTTTAAACAAAAGTATCTTTTCTATCTGTACAAGCCTAATCACCATACCAGAGATGTTGGAAACATTGTAAAAACACCACTAAGATACTTACACCCTTAACACTAATAATTAGGGAGGAAATATTTCGTGCACTTCGTTCCAGAGTGCCATTATCTCCAACGAAGGAAATGCGATTAAATTCAGGTGAGACCACCAAGGATATCCAATCGCTGTCATGGACTCCGTTCACCCTCTCCCCCATAGAATTTCAATTAACGTGGTGCAGATTAGTTCAAAGGAGCCGACAGTGGGATAAATAATTCTGCTGTTCGGATTCTGTGCTGTAGTCGACGCGATTTTACAGTCTCTTTTTCTATGAAAGGGATCTGATCTAGATCTGTTTAGATCCAAGCTAAAGGTGCGATCTCCTTTGCGCCATTTTATCCCAGCGCCATTTTTGAATGATTTTGACACGGAATTCCGTCGACCATCGAGTCCATTCAGATGCAGACCATCGGATGATCCGTGATAAACGGTGTCGCGATGCTTATCGGTGAAACGACGAGATTAATAATGTGAGACCACGCGTGTTCCCTGACACTGACACTGTCATTGTGTCTAGGAACTCGGCTGCGGATCGATCGGCCTCTGTTATCTCGGAATTGAACGGAGAAATCGGGTCAGAATTGAAACGGGAACGTGCTCTCGGTATAGCAACGATCTTGGCTTTTGGTACTTTTACTCGTTCATGATCTACCGCGTTATCGGCGAACGACTAATCGCAATTGAAACGGCACGTAAGTAATTGGCGTTGATATCTGCGCTCGGAAGATCTATGAGCCGGGAATAAATATGGTTTTTCTGTGCCGGAGAAATCTCTGTGCAGCAGAAATGGTAACGGACCTGTCATTTCACTGATACTTTCTTGCATGTAGGTGAGTAGGCATAAACTTCTGATAAATGACCCACTATTTATGCCAAATGTCTTGCATTGAAAATACACAGTTCATATTCTTAGACGAGTAATTAAACGATTTCTCTACAAGTCTGAATAAATTGACATTAATTAATTCGATAAATGTTCGAGCGGTCAGTAGAAATATACAATTTTAAGAGTACCTATTTGTTGTGATAGAAAATTGATCATAAAATTGTTATTTTATCGACACTTTCTCGTATCTTACGACAGATTTCCGCGAATCTCGACGAATCTGGTTTTCTATCATGGTTCTTCGAAGAACTTCTTGGTCACTATCTTATCTTCTATCTTTTACGTCACGGCTCGGTCAAGACTAACTTCTCGAACGATTACCATTTTTGATTCTCGAAAATTATGCTCCACGCAGCCAAATATTATTGCGTTGCCGATACCTGTTTTGCAATAATGGTTATATATATATTACTATACTATTACAATAATTATTAATATATTATTACAATAATGGTTATATAGACAAAATGGCGGACACGCTGTAACGTTAATCCCGCTCTAGCATCTTATTCTATTTTGTTTGATAAATGAGGTACTAAAACATTTCAGCAATACTGATTAGCAACAAATGTTGTGTTTATTTTTAATATAGTTTTTGCACAGGTTCGAAAGTAATCGAGTGATAAATAAATTTATAAGTCTAGTTCTCAATATCATGGAATACAGTGACACACAAAAATGTTGATAATTTTCACATAGCAAGTACGGTGAAAATTTAATTTACAGTTATCATTGATCATTTGAAACATTTAGTACAACATTCAGTATTTTTCAAACGCAAGATTATCTTGAGAAAAATTTTATAAATTGCAAAATTGTTGCTTTGATCGAACCTATGCGCCGATATCGTAAACTAATTTCTAATAGAGTGAATTAATGAAGCGATAACGCAGGATCGAGAGATTGTAAAATAGAAACTATCGGTGAAAATGAAAGAGATTCATGATTTTCTACGGATCGTCGCATCTCCAGTTTGTTTTTAAAGGTCGCAACGAAGAAGTTACTATTATTATCGTGACGAGCGATACAGAAACGACTTCGGAAACTGCGAGTTTCTTCGAAGCGGTTTCCTTAACGAGCGGATTCTTCCGAAGCTCCGCCGTCGTCCGGAGAACGTTAACGAGATTCCTGCATGATCCGCTCGAAAGATCATGCTCGGCATCCTGTCGAAGGAGCCTTAGCCAGGGACGGCCTTGCCCGGCGCCGAGATACGCAGCTTTCTCTACTTTCGCTTGCGCGCGAGATTTTCAACCGACCCGGCCTCGCCATTGTCGTCGCTCGATCCTCTCGATCCACTCGATCCCTCTACGATCGACCCGCTCGCTGACAAAGTTCCACTATAACTGGACTGCAGATTTTATGCAATTATTGAAAAAATTATTCAAACCAATGTGAAATGGTAAACACATTTAAAGATTGTATTATCTTACAATGAGAAATAAATTTGTCTATGTAACTTGAAATTAATGCAGACAATTTTTATTTTACATAAAAATGTTGAATGAAAGGAGAAATTGTATTGTAATGGATTTTTTAATTGAATAGAAGAGAAGTAAGATTATTGTCTTTATATTAGTCTTTGGCTAATTGAAATTGTTCGAATAGGATCGTTATCACCTATCACGAAATAATCTTGTAGAACATCAGCGCTGCACATTCAGTAAAAGTGAATCGGTAAAAGAAGAATTCCATTAGCTTGGATTTTATTTGCAGCAGTTTATATGCAGGATAAATAAATCTGGGTTTACTGCACTCGTTGCAATGCAGATTACAATTTTCTAACGTGAAGTGAACTTTCCATGTGCAATTTTGTAGAACATCATCACTATTCATTCAGTAAAAGTGAATCGGTAAAAGAAAATATTCAAGTGTATTAACTTGTCTGCAATATGTTGCAATAAAATTGGGTTAATTGGACTAGTTTCGAACTATGAACACAATCCTGTAACGTAAACCAGAACGAACTAACCATTTAATGTTGTTATAATACCTTCGATCAATCGCCAAGTATTATTTCTGTACCTGTCGATGTATTTCGCTTTTACTTTCCTTCCTACTTTTCCTTATTTATGGTCAGTATTCATGTTGTACAGCACTGGGACGCACCTAATAATACTAGTATCTAATAATAATGATAATAGCAATATTTCTCGGGCTCGATTGAGAAACAGGTTCGGAGCTAGGAGAATCCGAAGAGGTACAATGATGGAACCAATGGTTTACGATGGAAAGCGTGAATCGATGCAATAAACGGCTACACGAAGACATTCCGAATGGCACCTGGTGAAACCGGATGAAGCCGGAAACACAAGAAATTGTTGGAAATGAAAGTGCTCGACCACAAGAAACAAAAATCAAAATGTCTGGGAAGATGCTTCGTCTAAACCATTTCTTTAAAAAAAATGGCACCTAAAACAGCCCTTAGACTCCTTGACTTACATTTAGACAAAATATCTTCTAAACTCTTTCAACAATTCTTCTGTATAAAAAAATTATACTCTTGGTCTATTCACAATAATTAATAATTTTATAAATATTTTGTTTCTCAAGAAATGGCACAGCAAATGGCCATCGGTTGATTTGTCAATAATTCTTCAGCATAAAAATTCCTTTCTAATAGGAAATGGTACAACAGATGGCCTCTTACCAATTTCAAAAGATACCGAAAAATTCAATCGATAAATTTTTCTGTATTTTCACAGATTAAGTGCAGAGTCGGATGCATAGTATATATGCATATTCGCAGCTCGAACGACGGGATCGATGCAGAATCGTCGTGCGAGGAGCAAAAAAAGCAGTTGAGCAAATTGTGTCAGTGATTTCGCGCGTCGTCGAGCAAAACGCATCGTTCCACAATAAAATACGGCCCCCGTGCGAATCGGCACCAGCTTACCAAAGATTTATGCGGCCGGGAGATCGGAATTTAATTGCGACATTTGCTGATTGCCTCCGCAGTGCGTGGGTGCACGCGATTCCGCCGATGCGTTGGAAAATTCACGACGAAATCCTTTATGAAGTTGCATGGGATGCGACTGCCTGTGAATTGTGTCGCCGGCGATGCAGATCCTCTTACGAACATCTCTAATAAACTTGCGTTCGTGTTTGCAAAAAAGTACCATCTCGCAAGTTACCGTTTTTCTTGGTACGCAAACGATATCCTCAAGAATATATTTTGTAGAATATTTTAATTATGCTTTTAGACTTTCTCAATGGCTACTATTTCAATTTTCTACCATAACTCTTCAACCATAAAGAGATATCGGGGTGAAATTTCCACTAAAATTCATTAAAAAATTATTCCTACCAACTTTATTAGCGAGAAGTGTGATTTTTTTTTAATTTGCGGAATTTATTTCTTTTTAATTGTAGATTATACATGTGCTTTATTAAAGTCTTAAAAATTTTCGGATTACACTTTTAGATGCACATTGGTGACATTTTTCCGATTAAAATGATACCAAACACGATACAGTTCGGATTTACCATGACTGTTTAATCCACGATTTAGTGGAAGTGAATCTGAATCAGCCGGGCGAGGCAAGCAATGCAATAACGCGTTGCTTGCCTCGCCCGCTCCCGGAAAATTTTCTCGGCTATTTTAGGCGTTTTTTTGGATAAACACAATCGTCCCTTGGTAAGATTTATCACTTCCAGGAGGGGAGGGAAATTAAATACTCATAACATGAGTAATAAACGTTGGGTACAAATGAATAAATTTATTGCTTAGATACTTTTATGCGCAAAGGAGTTCCCACCTTGAAAAAAACTTGAAATATAAAAATGCGCAGTCCACTAGCAGAACATAAAATTATGCTTTACATCAAATAAGTTCATAAATCCGCGTTTTCACAGGGATTAAAATATGAACAGGTCCGCGAGATATCGTCGATTCGCGTCTATTAAAATCGCTTGAATTAAACGCCGCTTTTTCCCGGCGAAGGAAAATGTGAATGGTTTACCGCGGAGACAACTCCTGGAAACGGTGGGGAATATTTGCGGAGGCATTTCGCGGATTTTTCACGGCGAAAGATCGCGCTTTCGAGAGGAGGGTATATCCAGAGGCGGCTGGGATCGTCGCGGAATGGAAACGATGCATAAACAGCGAGGAAAGAGAGGCCGCATCGGAATGCAAACTGCTGGTATTTCGCGAGGTTACAATCCTCTTTCTCTCTTTCCTCTGTTTCGTTTCATCTGGCGAAGTCCGCCACGCGGAAAATAACGGCACCGGTAATTTCTGTCCGCGGCTCGAGCTAACAAATTGTCCCGGCTGATCGCAATCGACAAGTCAATCGATTACCTTTGTGATCCCATCACGTTCCTGAACGGGCTACCGTGCCATTAAGTGCCGTTTTACTTTCGCGGCCGACGCAGATCGTAATCGCGATCTTTTGTTCGCTCGCAGCAAAGCCTCCAGCTGCTCGTTCGACCAGAATCGTTTCCTTTCGCGGCCCCCGGAACGATTGATCGATCCCCTCGAGGTGCCATTTCTTCATTATACCGTGGAAACTTCCACGCTGTTTTATTTTACTTAATTAACACGCCGGCTACTGTGCCATTCTCTGCTCAAACTGGCTTCTGAATTCTTGATACTTGAATTATTATTAATTGTGGAAAATGGTACTAATTAAAGATTGAAGCTTCCTCTTGAATTCTCAAAAATGGTTGGACAATTTTTATAGACTTTTTATGCAAGAAAATTGAAGAGGTTCACGAAATAAAAAATTTTCAATCTCCTTAGATGAATTTCCTAATAATGGCCATTTTTATGTTGAGATTAAAAAGCATTGTTCAACCATAAGCCTGGGCTTGTTTTCAGAAGACTCTCTGATGAAGATAGATGCAAAAAATGGTACCAATTAAATTACCAATAAAATTGAAAAATTTCCGACCTCGTTACACGGATTTACTAGTAATGGCCATTTTTATGTTGAGATTAATCATCGGATTGAATATGCAACAGGTTGTTGTCTTCATCGTTCAAAGATATTCCTTGGTGTTCGTTCTGACGTAAACCTTTAAATCGCTAGTTGCATCTCAAACATATTTCTTCGAGCAATGCCAATTTGAAAGACTTAACAGTTGCACGTTGCGGTATCTGGTTGTAATCGGTGCGTGCTGTTGCCATGTTGTTTTATCTGATTAAACGAACGTGGAGAGAACCGAAGGTGATTAAAATCATGTAACGCCTGTTTAACATTGTGAAATTATTCAATTCGTCACGTTTCTCGCTTTGCAAGCTTACTTCGTGTATTCATCGTTCTATATTTAGATGCGTGGTTCAAAGTTACCATTAATTCCCCGAGGTTACTCAAGTTCATTATAATCCTGCTGCACGACTCGAATGGAAAAGTTGTTACGAATAAATTGCAGAGATATTTACGCAAAATAACAATGGTCCAAGTGAATGGTAATAAAAATACAAAAAATGGTAAAATGCATTTCCTCTTTCAATTAATTATAATAAGTCCAAGATGATATAAGAATATCATTAAATTCTTCCACTTCATTCCTCAGTTCCCTACACTGAATAAATCAGCAGACTTTCCAATCCACTTTTCAACTTCCTCAGCATCTGACCTTGACTTCAGCATCCCCTAAACTCTGCGTCCCACTTTCCCCAAACTCCGAACTCCTTCAAACTTCCCTTCCCCAAAAACTCAAACTCAAACTTAATCAAAATCCCAAGAGATTGACAAGATCAACATCGACACAACCAAGAATGATCACTAAAAAACCACCCCCACACAGGATCCAGGATCAGATAAACAAAACAAACAACTCCATAGACGTTCTCGCAAGTTTCTCTTTTATTAAAGGCTCCGTTCGGTAATTGATAGTATCACTTAGCTTTAATAATGTACATACATCATTTATTATCATTATATTCATATATATATAAAAGTTCAGCGAACCCTTAGAAAAATATAAGGGCACCGAGCGGGAAGTGGGAAGCTCCTCGGGACAACGGAGCTCCTGGGGGCCAGCAGGATCAAGCCGGGGCCAACTAGATCAGCTGATCCACTCTCTGGCCGCCTCCCCGGCTGTTTGAACGGGGTTCCTCGTGGAGGGGGGAGCGAAGAGAAGTGGGGGGTCACGCGCGTTCTCTACTATACACAATCGGGACGGGCCCCGTTTTAGCCGGTTGAGGCCCGGTCGTTTCTTTTGGGACCGGGTTTTAGGGGAATTGGGCGTCGTAGGGTGGGGCGTCCCGTGAACACCATTGGATTGATGGGATCCGCTGTCTCGTCGTCGTCGTGGCGTTCGCGTAGCTTATCACAGATCGCTGGTGCGACGCGTCGATCGTTTTCGCGCGTCCAGGGGACGGCTCGGCAGTGTCCCAGGACCCTATCATCATGGATGAGCTTGGATAACCGTTGATTGGCGTTGGTCCAGGGTCCAGGGTTACCCTGTAACCGTAGTCGAGCCGGCTCCCGGTCGAAAACGTGTGCGACGCCCACCTTGAAACTCGTGAAGAATCAGATTCAGGGGATGATGAGGAGGATCGTCGGGGATTAGGTGAACGCCTTCGGGGTCTGACTTAGACGAGATCGGGGTCTGGGAATCTAGAAGAAACCGTCTCCGGTCGGGTCGTTCACCCATGGGTAGTTGTTCGGGCAGCGTACGCAGGTCTGCAGGTTGATGGTCTCCCCAGGTACCTCTTTCGAGGTTAATTTGCAGGTGTGTGGCACCCAGCAAGCTTGGTTCCCGTCGACGACACACTTCTCTCTCCAGGGCTCGAAGTTCTTCGACTCGGTGACCGTGCGCGGGTTCTGGATCCACTGGATCACCTGGGTCATCGTCACGAAGTACACGTCGTTGCGGTCCTTCAGGATCTCGTCGATCCAATAGAGGAACGCGTCCAGGAACTCGGGGTTGTTCTTCAGCCAGGCTGCGTGGAAGTAGAGACCCAACGGGGCACGGTTTTGTTCGTAATGTCGTTCGAAGTTGTGGTTCAGGAAGTTATAGAACTGGTCGCCGGTTAGGATGTTGCTGCAGGAGTCCACCATGGCGCAGCCAGGAAGGTACTCGTCGTTCTGAGGGTCCTCGCGACGGTCTAGCTCGTTCATCACCATCTCCCAGACTGCGTGAGACCTGGGGAGGAATTATGGTTAGGTGTGTGACCGCTGCTTCCTCTGACGGAGCAAGGAAGTAGCTTAACTTGACTAGGGTCAACGAGGTTAAACCAAGAATAGGAGTGACTTGGAGTTGGAGGGAGATTCAGAGTCCTGGGATGAGGACACCAGGCGGGTCCCTTATAGCCTTATAAGTTAGGGTACCCTAACCACTCCCCTGGGGATGCTTGTCAACTAAGGGGGTGGCCAGTTGGGTTTGGTGGAGATCCTGGTCACCCCTTACATTAGCTTAGGTGGGTGTGTGTTCATCAGAGGAGGGGGTGTTCGTAAGAGGATTTCGAGAATGAGGAAGGTTAAGCATTTGGATTGGCACACAAAGTGTTAAGAGATTTAATGTACCTGGTGGGGCAATGTTGAAGGTTTCCATGGCAGCGATGCGGCATCCTGAAGTACATGGTGTAAGGCCACAGCGGCGGGTTGTTCAAGGCCGCGGTGATGGTGGAATCGTAGAGGAACGCCTGTTCCTCCATCATGGTGAACTGATTATTGCCACCCACTCTCAAGTAAGGTGCTCTGACTCCGACAACACTGTTGTCGGTCAGATTAGCGAACTTCTCGGCGATGATCCTCATACCAGCCATCTCCTTTGCCCAGTCGTCGACGGTCGCGTCAGACCAGAAGCGCTCGTCGTCGTTGTGTCTTTTGGGAGAAATGAATGTTTGTCGATTTAACACTACAGTCCTACTGCTAAGGGTCTCAGAGAAAAGTCTGAACATCGCCCTCACTAATGAGCATTCATTAATGAGTCTTTTCGATTGAGTACCTTTTGATCAATTTACTACTAGGTGACCTTTTTACCATGTTTGTAGAATATAATTAAAAAGGCTATCAAAAATTGAAGTAATCGTTAAACAATCTGCAGAAAGTATCATCGTTAAATATACTTCGAGTGTATAAAGGTCCAGAGGATCTAGGATCAAATAAATGATGTCGATTTAAGACTACAGTCCTATCGCTAAGGATCTCAGAGAAAAGTCTGGACATCGCCCTCACTAATGAGCAAGTCCTTTTGATAGAGTACCTTTTTATCAATTTACTTCTAGGTGACCTTTTTACCATTTTTGTACACTATAATTAGAAAGGCTATAAAAAATTGAAGTAATCGTTAAACAATCTGCAGAAAGTATCATCGTTAAATATACTTCGACTGTATAAAGGTCCAGAGGATCAAGAATTAAAATGGCCCCAAGATGCGGAGCCAACGATCCTGATAATGCGGATCTATATTAATGCGGATTAGAGAGACGGGTTTGAACGGGTGTCCCAGGGACGATTTGCTTACGAGATAGAGTGAACGGCGATCTCGTGTCCTTTCCGGTGCATTTCCTGCACCGCCGAGTAGTTGGTGTACTTGTGGGAGACGAAGAAGCTGGCCTTGATGTCGCAGCCGTTTGGGTTCTTTCGTTTCCCGTTGAAGATCTCCTTGTAGAGGCCGATATTGTTGTTGTTGATCGCGTCGTCGAAGGTGATCGTGATCATCTGGGGGACGTCTTTCGACGGGAGGTCGCCGGGGATCAGGGTACCGTCCTCGGAACAGAAGCAATCGGGAAGGACACAGACTGTGGGGTCGCATGGGGGCGCTCTGTTAGGGTCGTTGTCCATATCTGGAATTGCAAATCATTCCGATTGTTCCCCTTTTCCACCTTCGTTTTCATTTGTATTCGCATTCCTGAAGGGACTCCAGGAAGGACAAATACTCCGGAAAGATGCAGGCGCCATAAA
>CM052327.1:7702453-7715508 GCA_028455615.1 Lasioglossum zephyrum
GATGAAATTATAATTTTCTCTACGTTAGAGAAAATAATTCTAAATTATTATCTAAAAAAAACACACACACACGAATATCTTTGGGGGCTAATTTCAACCCCTATAAATATTGTGTTAAGTAAAATGTATCAAGGTACCTGGAATTTGATGAAATTATAATTTTCTCTACGTTAGAGAAAATAATTCTAAATTATTACCTAAAAAAACACACACGAATATCTTTGGGGGTTAATTTCAACCCCTCAAACCAAACTACACAAAAATTTCTGACTCGACATCGATCAACAGGTACAGCATGTTCGACGCGTTGGACCTGGAGTACGCCCTTCTGAGGGCCGCAGCTCGAGGGTCCGTGGGCCCATACTCTCTCTCGGAGTCCCTGCACAAGCTGACCTTGACCCAGAGTCTGGCATTCCCAGCCCTGGCCCGTGGATTGGCATCAAAACAGAGCATCCCCACCAGGAGACCCCAGCAACACACCGAAAGCGGTTTGAACGCGTTTGCGAAGGTTGTGACCGCGTTGGTTCTGGTTCTGGTCAGCGTGCTGGTCTTCGGTGTCGTGTACAAGTTTGTGAGGACGTGAGGCTGGCTGCTGGTGCCCGATCGACAGTCTGCTCCATCGCAGGAGTTCGACCGCTCGGGCGCTGGCGATTCTCTCGACGATTGACTCGGTCGAGCCTGTGGATTGTCCCAGTGATCGGTGTTCGACGTTGCGCTGGAAAGATCGTCGATCTTCGGCCTTCGATGTTGTTTGTGCTGGTTTGAAGTTGTTTGGAGACGTCCGAAGATGGTTCGAGGACGCTACAGGCTGATGAAGAGGGTTTGAAGCGGAAAGATCCTGTGGAACTCAAGGAGGAATTGGTTGGACAGTGTGTGAGATGGTTTAAACGTGTTTCTTGACAGTACGAAGGTATCTGATAAGTTTATAAAAGGTGGCGTATGATTAAGAGTGATGTTGTTGTAAGAGTGGAGGGTTTGAGATAAAATTGCACAAACGACGATGTTGTATCTGAGGTTTGAGCATCCTGCACCGATTTTCGAGAAAGTCTGACCATCGTTACGTAATGTATTTGATATTATTCCCGATCATCACGTGACCAGTTAGGGCTTGAAAATGTGTACAGGTGTTTGAAGAAGTTTGAAGCCATCAGATAGTCGGTATATCATATATTTTGAGCGATAGGTTAAGAAATCGGTAGAAACGGAGTGACGGTGATCGATTCAGTACGCGTTTGACGATGTTTGAAGTTTGGAGAGCTTGTTTAAATGATAGTGTAACGTATATTTCGACAGATAAGCTCAGAAATTGGGATGTACTCCAAAAAAAGAATTCAATAACGATTGATTCTGATAATGTTTGAAGTAGTTTGAAGATGACTGACCGAAACGGTCTGAGAACTCGGAATTTGCGAATTAGTCGAAAAGTAGGAACGTAACGAACGAGCTTGACCGGAAACAATAAAAACCGCGGGGTCGTTTAAATTTTGATACGGTGCTGGCGCGAACGAGGCCCTTTTTGCGACAGCGTTGAGCGTTTTTAGTGCGAGAATGGCGGAGTAAATGGCAATAGCGCGCGTCGATCAAACAATTCGATTTTACGCGAACCACGAGATCCAAGTACTTGATTCAACGACTATAGCATTCGAGTATTATAATTCGCTTGCTGAAAAAGATTTCGACGAATCGGCATTACACCACGGTGGTGGGGAATTTTACCTCTGCGCCACGTTTTTGCGAGAAAATTCACAATTCACGGCTGGTAAACCCGCGACTCTACAAGTGCTTTACACGATCCTGATGACAATCGCGTTCGACGTTTCAGCCTGGAATTTTCCGCGGAAACGTCGACGGTCCCGAGAAATCGAGTCGCTTCCGATAATTGATGCAGCGGGATCGATGAAATCATCCCGTTTCTGTGGCAATTGCGGCAATTAGGCAGCTCGATCGAGTGCCCCGTAAACGATACTCGAAGCCGGATCCGAGGTATGCAAAATTTTGCCCGGCGTTCCGCGCAAAGTCGCTCGAAATGTTTCGTCGCTCTGCTGAAGGACGATTTGGATCGATCGTGAAACGATATATAGAATCGTGTGCATTTGACATAATTATAGTCTGGTTTTTAAAAAGAACCGATCTGTTATACGCGGTACTTTATCAACGGTAGATTTTGTAAATATATTTTAGTTTGTTTTGTTGAATATACAAAAGAAAATATTTTTTATTCATTGAGATTATTTTGCATATTTTAAAACTTCCTGTAGAATATTCGATGAAAATGTAATAATGAAATAATTGTAATCTAGAATACTTTTTTAAATATTATATGAATTATAGTATGTAGATAAATAGTATACGTCAAAATAATGCAGAGTAGATAGATACTGTTTTATTAAAATTGCATTCCAGATTTTTGAAGAAAAAAAAACAGGCTATAACAGTAACAAATGGCAGTCGACAATCATGAAAAATTGCAATTGACCTATTTCCCAGACCGTGCTCTTTGAATAATCTAAAAAGCGACGAAACATTTTTGAACAGCGCAGGCTCCGATATTTACATGAATTAAAAATTGACCTGAATCTAAAATAAAAATTGAATTACTAAATTAATGGAATTTTCGAATCAATGATCACAATTTTATAAACGAAAAGATTGAACGGGGGGATTTTTCTCAAGCGTACTGTTCATACTTTGCACAAGATAATCGTGGAACTGTATATATACACGTATGTACTATACATTGTAAAGAAGTACAGGTCGTTCCGAAAGACACGGCCGAACATGAAAGTATAAATTGTATCTGTGTTAAACGAATCCAAAAATCAAACAAAAAAAAATAATCGCTACCTCTGGATTAGGGTACATTGTGAACATTGTAATCGCGTCTTTTGGAACAACCTGTACGCGAGAAACATTGCGAGATCGCGCATACGTTTCGTTTGACGTTCTGTGTAGACGTTGTTAAGCAACGAACATTTAAAAAATTATAATTCCGACGAGCGATTACATACTTGATCGTCCTCTCTTAATGTGCAACATTGGAGGAACCGCGGCGCTCTGTAGCGAGAGAAATACCTTTTTACCTAAAAAAAATCAATACCACATTTTAAAAAATCGAAGCTTCCGAAATTTCTATTCGAAAAAGAAATCGCAATTCGAGAACACGCCTAGTAGCACAAAATATTGTATACACATTCATATAATATTAAAGATCTCTTCTTAATATTTAAATATACATACAATATTTATTTTATATTAAGTAACAAATATATACTTTTTTAAATATGCAAGAAATATCTATTTCATGTTACGAGAAGAATACTTTTTTCTAAATACAAAATGAATCATTATTTAATATTAGAAAGAGAATATTTTTTCCTAACGTACATTATGAAAAAAATATTTTTTTCTCATTATAAAATAAATCTTTATGTAATATCAGAAATTATATAAAATTATATAATGTAATATAAAAATTTCTTAATTGTAATAAGGTCCTTTCGAAGATAAAATGGAATATTCCCTCAAGCAGTGCACAGTAATAGATATTCATAGTTTCTAATTTTTGTGATAACTTTTTCTTACATTTGAAAATTTTATTGAATGTTATTTAAATATTGAATTTATATTTTTCAAATATTGGATTCACATTTACTTTATATTCTTTAAATATCTCGTTTATATTCTCTGAATATTTAGCTTATTCATATCCATATTCAGATCCAATATTTTTCTCATATGAAAAAATGTGGCTTCAAAAATATTTTTCCAATATTTGAAAAAAAATATTTATCCAATATTTTTGTGCTACTAGGGACCGTTCTCGCTCACGTAGATGTACCTACGATTAATCTAGACTCTAATGGAAACTGATTCTCCTCGTTTTCTCTACTTTCTATTTTTTTTAGAAATATATGTATAATAAACATCTGCGACTTTTCTCCGATCAATCGCTTCGAGCTGTAATATTTCTCAAGTTCCAAGGATTTGTTCGGATTTCTTTCGTGCCTTGGCCCGCTATGTTCTCGATCAGCAATCGACCTCAGCGAATTCAGCGACAGATTGTCTGACCATAACGATCCTCGTTCTACTTAAACCGAAATCTACTCGACACGATTCACAGAGCGTTCCAAATTCCTTGAGATTTCATACGAACGTAAGTTTTATATTTTAGCCTACGTTTTAGTAACTATTGCGGGTAACGCGTTGACTGTCTTCACAGTAATATTCTTCACTGACAGAACTGTTTTCCATTTTTTCTCACGAGATTCAGAAATATTTCAAGAAACAGGAGCTTAATTAACACATTTTTTTTATCACAATCTCTCAGTTAACTTAAAGATAGTCGAATCAATTTTATACATTACGTTTCTATTCACAGTACGCAGGATAACATTAAGAGAATTATTATATAATATTTAACGAAAAATTTTATTTAAGAAATAAATGTTGATGGTAAGATTGAAAATTAATATTGCAAATTTTAGCACGTTCTTTTTGCTGTTGTTAAATATATTATTTAATTTTAACTGAAATGGCAGTCGACGCGTTAACAGTGGTCCTTCGAAACTTCAATCCTTCCGGCGAGGGACTATCGATTTCAAATTTAAAGGACCACGTAGCGTGGTCCAAAATTTCATGTATAAATCTTGTTACCTAAGAGAAAATAAACGTTCGTTTATAACAAACATTCGCCCCGTGGGTTTCATTCGATGTTCAGCGAAATGTCAATCCTCTGCGATGACCTTCGGAAAACTGTCCTCGCCAGCAGCCAATTATTCTTTGTCCCGTTCAAGAAAAATGTCACAGGTAACAATGTTTCCAATAAAAATGTCACAGAAATACAGTGGACAATTTCAAAGAGATAAAAACCCTCTGGGAAAAATTCGCGAACGATATTCTCGGCTGAAAATAATTAAAAACTGCGTTTATCCTAATTTTAAATTATTTATACAATGACATTAACGTAGATGAAATTTTTAGTATGTATTCGATTATATGAAATTTTTTAAATCCGACAATTATTTCTTATTCCGAAATCGTGCTGAAAGTCGAAAATATTTTAAAAAATCAAAAATGTTTACTACAAAAATATATATAACATGTGGAATTTTGATTACTTTTACTGGAAATAAATATTGAACACAAAAATATATGTAACATATGTAATTTTGATTTTTCTTACTCCAAAAAAATCACACATATGCATCAACTACCAATGAATGTATATAAAATATCTCGATACAAGCGGATCAATAGTTTTTCCTAAAAAAAATTCTGGAAAATCAGAATACACCATGATGACGTATCGGACGAAGGAGGAGGGGTGAATAAAATAGTCACCGCGATTTACATCGGCAAAGGAGCCATTTATTATACAGTCGCGTGATTCCACTCGGTCCCCCACGAGTTCCCGGCGTGCCCCCAGTCCCCCACCCCCGCCCCCAACACAATCAACACAATCCAGCCAGAAGAAGTATACTTTGAAAGTTTACAACAAGTGTTCCCTCTTCGTAGTTCTCACATCTAAGATACTATGATATCTACAATGATATAATTCTCCTTACACGGCTATACACAGACTCGGCCGGGTCGTGGCCCCCCCCAACCCTCGTGCAATACCCTTTACTACCCGCCCCTGAACCCGAACGACGTCAGGCGAACGCCATTTTTTTTCTATCAATTCCAGCCCCGTTTCACTCGACCCGTGCGCTTTTCTTCTCTTTAATTCTATTCGATACACATGCGGGCCGCTTCGAAACGCGTGGACATAAATTTAATATTTGAATCTCGAGTTGAAATTCGATAAGAAAATTTCTTTATAAAATAAAACACAACCCCTATCATTTTAAAATAAATTCTGACGTGTCGTGCAGCTACCAGAGAACTAGAGAAATTTTTTTATGAGAAAATACTAAATATAAAGAACTAGTTAAAATGTTTTTGTAGATTATTCTTTGTAACCTCGTGTAACAAGGTCGTACGTCCACGCGTTACGAGGCGCTCCGCATATATGTATATATATACACGAAGTTCCTTTTATTGCTACTTTACAAGATCTGGTCTGACGCCAATGTCCCGACGCCCCCGCCCCCATTGTCGTCCATTTCTTCCCCCATGCTTTCGTTCTTCTTTTAACTATTTTTCCGTGTGTGTCGAGCGCCGGAAACCGACTGGAAGCGAGCGATCAGAGAAAAAAATTGTCAACGGAGCGTGAGCCATTTTGATCGCCCGAGACCTTAACAGAAATGTACGGTCAAGTTTTATTAATTCTTCGATGCAATAAATAAATCCCCGAATCTGTGAATTTTGAGCAACAAAGTATTCTCTTAATACTATTTTCGATAAATAATTGAGTAGTGTTCACTCAAAATCGACAGAAAATTCTTGAAGGTCTCGAAACGATTTTCGAAATCGCGTTTTCTCAGTCGGTCCGTTTTTCGTCGCGCTTAGGCCGTGCTTTCTCGTTTCTAAATTACACCGTACACATTCTTCTCTTTTTCTCTCTTGATCCTCCCGGTCACGAAACCGCAATCGTCCCGAAGAAACACGTTGCGAGTCGAACGGGAATAAAAGTGTGACGTTGGAATTCAAGCGAGCCGTCTCTCGTTAGAAATAAAAAACAGAGGAGTAATTAGAAGGTTCGCTAATTCGATAGTAGTTTGTACTTAACGGTTCTTTTGTATGATCGAGACCGACGGGACTAGTTCCCGTAGGGTCATTCGTGTCAACGGTTCTAATAGTCGCCGACGAAAGGATTCAGTCGTCCTCCGATCCTGTGTGCGTTGCGTGTGTGCTCGAGTCATTTGTTTGTTACTTTTTTTGGTCTAACGGTCGACTCAAAATTGTAGAAAAATAAATTATCGGCGAGCCTGCCTCTTGAACGCGATTGGATGACTCGATGCTGCCTGCCATCGCGCTGCCATCCAACGATTTCCAAAATCCAATCATATCAATATCAAACAATTTTGACTAAAATCACTGATGAAATCAATTTAAATGTTTTATTGAGTCTATGTAAGAATATGTAATTTTAATGAATCGACGAGGAAGTTTTTGTTTGAGAAATTTGAGAAAATATTAACTCTTTTATTTCGAAAATCTTCCACTCACATTAATATCAAACAATTCTAAAATCACTGATCAAATCAATTTAAATGTTTTATTGAGTCTATGTAAAAATATGTAATTTTAATGAATCGGTGAAGAAGTTTTCATTTGTGAAATTTGAGAAAATATTAACTCTTTTATTTCGGTTCTCTTTTAGCCATTTATATATTTTTTTCAGAGTTGGTTCTGCTAATATTTCTGAACCATTGGATCTTTGGAAATCGTCCAACCCAGCGCTGGTAATCTAGATGAAGTTCTACGTTCGACAATTCAATTTCAATAAATTCCTACGAGACCCTTAAATAGAAAATTGTCCGCAGGAAAGTATAGTTAAATTAAGACTACAGAGACTCATTCAGCGTCCTCGAGTTAATAGAATCCTGATCGTGGTTCGACCGAGTCGCTGTCAAACAGTCAAGCACTATCCCGACAGTGTGAGATCGTTAAACAAATGACAGTCGAAATGAACCTTGCTCCGCAGTATAACATTTTTTTAATTGCACTCTCTGAACACACACATTGATACACAGAGTGGTCCATCGTGATCTACTTATCGGTACTAGAATGAAATGCTAAACAAATTCCACCGAACCGAATAAAATTGAAGTCGAATTCAATTTATCATTCTGGATCGTTCTTGTAAAAAATTCTCAAATGAACCACCCTGCACAATCTCCCCACTCCTTTGAGATTTCCAAACTTTTCTCACACGCGTTTCCATCAGTCAGACATTTAGAAAAAAAAGTATTTTCGAAATGTTACCATGGAAGTCCATGGTGTTTCGATGTCTCCCCCCCGTACCGTCGCGTTTCGTCACGGAACGCTGGATCCACAATGCAGCACGACGATCCTTACTTTCATAGTACCTACGATACACCGATCTGTGATTCACGTTACAACAACCGTGACCCGAGATTCGATTATTACAATAATTACACCGTGAAACCCCGGCTAATATAATAAATACACGCGCGATCGCGCTGGACCCAATCGTAGTCGCCGAACTGCTCGTCAAACCCCATAATCACGAAAATTATGTCCTTCATAAGATGAAGAAATTTAATAAAAATTTAGGTAAACCTTGACCTTCACATATGTTATCAAAGACGACATTCTGAACAACTTTTGTCATTACAAATACCCGGTGCTCGGTTTTAGTTTTCGAGATAATTGCAATAAACTATTGCTAGTACTAAATTGAATTTTTCGTATTCCTGCACGTCCATTCCGGCGCGACGTTTCTTTACATTTTTCTTCCAATATATATGTTTTATATTGTATACCTGTGTTCTTCATTTTGTGTTTGGTTAGAAACGCCGTTAAGCAATCGCCAAAATCGCAAGAATACGTAAAATTCAATACAGTATTAGCAACAGTTTTTTGCAATTATCTCAAAAACTAAGACCGAGCACCGGGTACTTGTAATAACAAAAATTGTTCAGAATGTTGTCCTTGATAACATATGCCAAGGTTAAGATCATCGGAGCTGCCTCCCCTAAACGTAAGGTTCACCAAAATTTAATTTAATTAATTCTTCTAGATCGAATGCAGCGGTTGCATTTCGAAAACCGTGAAGTAGTATTAAATATGTAGTGAATCGAAGAAGTCTCATTTAATTTAATTCATAAAATGAAGAATTTAATTCTCATTTAATTTAATTCGATTTAAAATTCAATTAGTGAAACGTTATAATTTTTATAGATCGAATGCAGTGTCTGAATTTCGAGAAACGAGCAGAGAAGCGACGCCGAGCGGATCCCGGAGAAATTCGAGCGATCGCCAAGAACGGCAAGATCGTTTGGAGAGAAATGAAATTTTCGAAATTCTGACAGTGAGTCCACCGGAACGCAGTCCGCTTGCGCCGCGTCTCGAAGAGTCCGCCGACGCGTTTTAAGTTTAGTTTAGTTCGAGTATTATGGTACACGCACAGTTCCATCAGCTTCCCCTGCGAGTTCCTTTGGATATCGGATCGTAGAAAAGCGATAAGTCGACGGCACCGATTGATCGAGGAAAAAATACCGATTTCAGAGAGACATCAACGATCCTCCGCGAGCCACGTTAGGAAAAAAGCCCTACCACTAACAGACCGCTCCGATCAACCCTCTTAATCACCTCTGCGATCCATTATCTCCTTCGATTTTCCTAGAAAATCGGTTTCTGTGGTCGCGATTCGTTGATCTTTCGGACGACGGTATTAAGAGGGTTAATGTCGAGCGTGCTCGTCGGATCTAGAAAAATAGAGTGACGATCAGCGGCCTACCACAACGATTACGTCCTAGACACTTTCTTAACCATTGAGATCCTAGAGAATTGCCTGTGATCGACTTTCATTGAACCCGCGAGCTCCGACCTCAACAATTTTTGGTAATTATTTAGGGGCTTCCTTATCGATTTTGATGATCTTCAAATATGTTGTCAAGCTCATCATTCTGAACAATTTTTGTCATTACATTTACCCGGTGCTTGATTTTAGTTTTTGAGATATTTGCAAAAAACTATTGCTAATGCTGTATTTAATTTTTCGTATTCCTGCAAGCCCGTTCCGGCGCGACGTTTCTTTACATTTTGCTTCCAATATATATGTTGTATATTGTATACTTGTGTTATTCATTTTGTGTTTGGTTAGAAACGCCATTAAACAATTGCCTATGCTGGTATACGAAAATTCAATATAGTATTAGCAATAGTTTTTTGCAAATATCTCGAAAACTAAAATCGAGCGGCGGTAACATGTATAGGAAAAAATTGTTCAGAATGATGACCTTAACAACATATTCCAAGGTCATCAAAATCGGTGAGGAAACCCCTAATGTAAATAATTACCCAATTTTTCAATAATTTATTTTAAGTTGTCGATTTTATTTTTCAAACAATTACGTGTTTTGTCCTTCACGTTTTAGCCATCGAACCCTTGTAAAATAAAAGAGTCGCAATTTAACAACCACAATAGTGTAATCACAAAAGGTCTGCATTGTTTTCAAGCTGCAGGTCACAAACATTTAAACAACTCGCGAGCCCAAGTACAACAATCCATCCTTAACAGCTAATCGCTCCCGGACATCCGAACGATCCATCGATCACGACAATTCGTGTTTCCTTGCTCGCAGAAATCGACAGCGTTTCGCTGATTCCCGTTCGGAATCCGCCGCGAGTTCCGCGAGAGGCGCCGTCGTCGGCGGCCATGTTCCATCCCCGTTCTATGTAAAATAGGACACTTTTAAAGACCTAATCCTAGTTTAAGATCAACGCGGGACGCCCGGGCGTCGCCGATAAAATTATTAAATTAGTTCAATTATTATTCGAACTTCAACGTTTCCCTCGCCCGATCGCTCCCGTCCCAAGGTCACAAGAGGATCCCTGGATTCGAAAGCTCTCGCTCGATCCCTAAGCCTACTTAATCCTCAATTTGTACCCTGTACTTCGTCTCCGTTGAACACGGTTCCGCTTCGATCCCTTTTTCGAACAGCGAAGCGTCGCGTCGGCGGCCGACGGCGACGTCCATCTTGTTTTTTGCCATAATCGCGTCCTCGGTGGCGAGCCTCATAAATTCTCGCAGGTGCTCGCCGAACAATTTTCGAACCGGAAAGAAGGAACTGTATTGAACCTCGAATCGAATTTGAACGATCACTCGTGGGATAGATCTAAATCGCCTATTAAATCACCGTAGATCCTCTACTTTCAATCGAGAATCGATCAGATTCTTTCGGGCTGAAAGAATTTTGTTCCCGATGAAATCCTGCTTCGATTCTCAGCCGACAGGTTCCTCTTCGAGTCGTTGACTGTCTTCTGGGTTCTGCCGGCATTATGATCGCTGATCCGTGACCTTGTGCGTGCCATAGTCCGTTCGCTGGGCTCGCCTGGAACGGCGAGAACCTTTCGTCGCGACACTGGTTTAGGTTTCACTTCGTGAACGAGGAAGAGATTTACGTTGACGTTTTTTTTAGAGCCTTCGAGTAGTAGCCTACTGGTAGATGATCGGGTGAGTCGGTTCGACCGGAAGGTCGCTGTCCAGGTTCAAGGACACGCCGTCCTTCGATACAAGGTAGTGTGTCAGCAGCTGGCCCTTGCCCTTCACGAACACCAGACCCCGTTTCTCGAACCCGAAGCCGAAGGGCTCGAGGATCCTCCTGGTCTCGTCTGTCACCTAATATTGATACGTTCTTCATTATTTTGTTAATATCAGTGAAATTGAATACAACACATTTTCTAGACCCTTTTGTACTTTCAGGTTACAATTTATCGATGGCAGCCCTTTAACGCGTGGGGAAACCAACCCTCTGACCTATGGGTCACCACACGTCCTTTAGTTTAGAGCCATTTGTTCCAGAGGAAACTTCTTTATTTAAGAGGGACAGTCATTCATTTCATTGCTCTGCCCTTTGGATCTTGGTAAAGCTTGCATTTAGGGGAGATTGCTCCGATGACCTTGACTTTGGCGTATGTTGTCAAGGACAATATTCTGAACAACTTTTGCCATTACAACTACCCGGTGCTCGGTTTTAGTTTTCGAGATAATTGCAAAAAACTATTGCTGGTACTAAATTGAATTTTTCGTATTCCTGCACGCTCCGTGGGAATGTAAGCCTGCCCCAACACAGCGTCAGTTTACTGTTTTTGTAAACACGTGTAGAGATGATAGAGAAAACAGGGTCGGTCTAACTCTATATAGGATAAGCTTTAAATTTTGAAAGACTACTCCTGGTAATTAGTTAAAATTCAATACAGTATTAGCAACAGTTTTTTGCAATAATCTCGAAAACTAAGACCGAGTACCGGGTAGTTGTAATGACAAAAGTTGTTCAGAATGTTGTCCCTGACAACATATGTGAAGGTCAAGGTCATCCGAGCTGCCTCCCCTAAACGTAAATGACCATTTTGTGAAAAGTATCAAATTTTTCTTACTATGAAACAATTCTTGATTTGTTGTCTATTTTTCTTACATAATATGTTACCGTAGGTATAGGGTCCAATAAGGTTCTTGACAAACGGTCTGGATTTACTAATGATATGCATTAGGTTGCGTAAGGGTAGTCACCTGAATGCAGCCAACCTTGCCAGTGCTCTCCATTCTGGATGCGACATTAACAGTGTTCCCCCATATGTCGTAATGAGGTTTCCTGGCACCTATCACCCCGGCGGTGACCGGTCCGTGATTGATGCCCATCTTCAGGACAAAGTGATTGAAGCTCTGCTCGTTGATGCTGGACAAAGCCTTCTTCAGCTCCAGAGCGAACTCCACCAAAGTAGACAGGTGACCCCATCTAGGCGATTCCTCGGTGTCCTCGGACTCCATTATACCGGACGCAGCCATGTACGTCGAGCCGATCGTTTTTATCTTGATGATGCTTTTGAACTTGTTCTGGTCGAGGATCTACGGCAATCGAGACAATCGTTCATCCCAGAGGAGCAAAACCATCCCCATAAAAATTTAAAACCTCCACCCTACAATACCGAGTCGGACTCGTGTCGAGGATTCTGAACAGAGTCTAATAAACACAGGCATACAATAATTATAAACTTTCTTTCTCTTCCATTAACCCTCGTATGTTCTTCAGGGTGAAAATCCACCCACTTAATATTTGTACATATCATAAAATGCTTGGTCCCTCTTTATTGTTATTATTTATGTATTTCTCTAAAATGTGACGTGATAAATGAAGTGATGTTTATTAGTTTAAAGTGTCAAGAAAAAATCTTTTATGCAACTATTTCTGAGGAGCACATGAGGGTTAAATTCTTCGTCACAAAAATTTTTCATCACTATAATCACGAAACAAATTTATATAATACCTCACACAATACATAAATATGAAGTAATCAATTGATACCACAACATATTTAATAATGCAAACAATATTGTGAATAATGGTACTGCTAAGGGTTGAAATATTTTATCAACGAACTTCCCTTGTGAAATATAGATACAATTTAAATTTAACAGAAGAAGA
>CM052327.1:7715608-7729465 GCA_028455615.1 Lasioglossum zephyrum
CAGAAAATAGAACTACTTCGTTACTTTTTATTATTATTTTTTATAATCAAGAAGTTTATTTATTTAAGAAGTTATTTGCACGGAAAATAGAACTACTTCGTTACTCACGTATCTCGCCACGATGACCAGAGCAGTGGCGACGATGACCAGCGTCGTCGATAGGCTACATTTCGAGGGGTAAGCTGTGGGGTCGAGGGGTGAAGAAGCGTGATCCTCCCAGTCCAACCGTGGTCCGAGCAGTCGGAGGTTGATGACGCACTGCACGCCTGCGATACCATACATCAGAGTCGCCTTGCCGAGGTAACAGATGTAGGTCGGCATCGAGATCGCCACCAGAGTGAGAACACCGATGTAGGAGTAGTAGGATGGGTACGGACACCTTGGCGAGGGGGTCACCGACGCGTTCAGCACTGGGATTGGCTCCTGGATCACCACGCAGTTGCTCTGAAATCAAGGGAACGTCTCGGTCAATACCCTTTAGTTCGTTCAGAAGCTAAGGTAACTGGTGTCCTCCTCAGAGACGATCGAAAATAGGATTTAAATATTGGAATTAATTTTCTCATTCTAACTTATAAGTGTACCCAAACGTTTCAATTTTGATTTGAATCATTTGAAACCACGTTTGCTATTAAAAATGTTGTTAATTATTTACTTCGAGGGCCTCCTCACCGATTTTGATAACCTTGAAATATGTTGTCAAGCTCATCATTCTGAACAACTTTTTCCTATACATGTTATCTCCGGTCCATTTTAGTTTTCGAGATATTCGCAAAAAAATATTGCTAATACTGTATTAAATTTTTCGTATTCCTGCACGCTCAATATAGTATTAGCAATAGTTCTTTGCAAATATCTCGAAAACTAAAAGCGACCCCCCATTTTGGAAAAGGAAAAAGTTATTCAGAATGATTACCTTGACAACATATTTGAAGGTCATCAAAATCGGCCCTCAAATTATATAATTACCAAAATGTTTAATAATAGAGGAAAATCAGTAAGAGGACTAATCAGTAAGGCTATCTAGCGGGCCCTCCCTTAGACAGGGGATGTTCGAAGGCGTTTGAGGAACGTAATTTATACTAATTGGCGACAGATCAGGAACTAGCGTGAAAGGTAGGATTTAGGGTAGAACCTAGCGCAATAATGGCAAAGGCTGATCCACAGATTGGTTGACCGAGTAGAACGTCCAATCAGAATATCGATTGATGTTTCAAAGCGATGGATGTTCAGTGTTAACGGAGGTGTTAATTGGATCGCTCACCATGTCCAGAAGCAGGAACACCCCGAGAGAAAACGTCATCAGCAAGGCCAGGGACGTTCTCAGCCACATAGCCTTGACAGCGCCGCCCAAACAGGTGGCACCTGCCAACACGACCCCGAAGAGCACGACCACCCCCAATCCACCCCACGTGAAGGGTCCCCACGGTTGAAACCTCCAAACAGGGGCGGCGCAGATCATCGCCAATGGACCACCGATAAGGGACAACGGCGAGAACGCTTCTTCGGCGTGATGGAACGCGGACTCCACTTTCTTGTCCTTGAACCTCAACGTCAGCCAATGCGCGCGACCCTTCAAGTCCGCTGCTCCTCCTACGAACCCAATTATCATCGTTAATTAAACCTGTCAGCCACGAAGACGGTCGGCGATCCGTTGACGTTGGGGACAATTCAATTCCTAACGTGTACCAACGAGACGTAACGTTTGGGACTGTTCATTTAGGTGACACATTGAGAGTCGGTTGATGACAGTAATTAATAAACTGTTAGAATGCAAACATGTCGATATGAATAAATATTTATTTTTTATTAAGCTCCGCAGTAGTAATTACACTTGAGCTAATGAACCAGTTCACTAATCGTCACAATGGCGCAACCAGGATTTAATCTTAGGGAGTGAATCTACTAAAATATAAATCAAAAAATATAAATAATAAAAAAAAATATATAAATCATAGTAACTAGGTTTTGTATGATAAAATAGAACACAATGAGTGACCTTTTTGTTCCTAGCAAAAATATCTGTTCTATTTCCTTTTTAGCGCCACTGCATCATCAGGAACTGTTTCAATTAATTACGTAATTTAATTAAGTAACTAGGGGTTGGTAGCTATTATTCTAATCGTACCTTTGCTATCTAGCTCCTTGCGCAGCCTCTGCCTGAATTCCTCCGAGTCCTCCTTGTTGTTCCTATTGTCGATCGTTTTCCTAGTGTTCTCCGCGTCCGTCAAAGACGCGAGGCTCTTGGTCACGGCAGGTTTGAACGGTTTCAACGCCCTCACGATGAAGTAAGTGACGATGCCTGCTTTTTGCAACGCCTCCTCTCTATCCTCGCCGTGAGCTAGCTCGACCTCGAACTCCCCGTTCAGGAACCTCAGCGTCGCGTCCGAGATGTGCACTCTCCTTCGGGTATTTATTCAGCCGGGTTATTCGCAAGCCAGCCATATTGTTTACCGGATCCCTCGCTCCGATTATTCCCACGGCACGGGCCTCGATCGGCTACCGCTCAGCCATCATTTCGGAGCGAGAGATTCGGCGTATTCACATGTAATCGTTAATATACTATCATTTTTAATATATCATTTCAAGATTCAAAGTTGATCTTCAATGATCAATCAGGGTTAATTGGGGACGATTTTGTTGGTTGAATTTTTAAAAAATATTTTTAGTTGATCAAACTGAATGATCAATAAAAATTATATAGAATTATATTATTATATAGAAAAGGTCTGCGTACTCCGATTTTGATGATATTTTAATATGTTATAGATTTCGATATTTCGAACAACTTTTTCCTTTTCCAATATAGGTGGTCGCTTTTAGTTTTCGAAATATTTGCAAAATACTATCGCTAATACTGTATTGAGTTTTTCGTATTCCTGCATGCTCCGAGGCAACATAAACCTGTTCCGGGGTCGCATCTATTTATTTTTTGTTTGTAAACAATTATGTAAACAAACGCCGCACCGGGACAGGCTTACGTTGCCGCGAAGCGTGCAGGAATATGAAAAATTCAATACAGTATTCGCGATAGTTTTTTGCAAATATCTGAAAAACGAAGAGCCAACCAACATTAAAATTTAATCCAAATCGGAGTACGCAGAGCTTTTCTATATAATTACCGTATATGTTATAGCTCATGAAGCAGCTTCGAAATTGGAATAAAAAATCTACGTGAATAATAGATTTAATTGTAATATATAAACAAAGTGTGCAGACACTTCTGTATGCTGAATCTCTCGGTACACGATAGTTCAATCCCCAGATGGTAATTTAACCCTTAGCACTAAAAATTCCTGTACTATTATTTAAAATATTATTTACATGATTAAATATGTCAGTTTCTAACCAATTACTAAACATTTAAATATTGTACGAGGTATTATATCAATTTCATATCAACCAAAGTTAAAAAATCATAGAGAATGGAAATATTCCATGTCAGAAGAAACGTTTGATTTTCGAGTTAAATAAGCTCCGAGTGCAAAGGGTTAATATTGCCGGATAGGCGCGAGCAGCGATTTCTAAAAGATTGATTCGCGATGTTATGAAATAGCGCAGGTTGACACAAAAATAGCCGGAGGAATTGTGTTGGGCCGTGGCTTAAAGTGAATGGGACGGCGAGGTGAGAAAGAGACAGGGAGAGACCGTTTCTGACGCGTTGATTCAGACACCTCGCCCTTTAACTCGGCCCGCTAAAATAGACGTACGACAGCGCATTAAAAACTGCTCGCCGGGCGTTTCGCTAGGTAATTAACGTCGAAGATATACACGCGGGCCTGGCCCCGTTCATTGTGTGCTCCCGAGCATCAAGGACGTATTTTATGCGCCGCGGCATCGATACCATTCGACCAGCCGCTGAATTCGCCCCCGACGCCATTATATTCGCGAAAACATCCTCGCTTTCCTTTCTATTCTATTCCCAATTAGGAATGTCCATTTTTCAAAGAACATAATGGAATATTCTCCCTCCTTTCTTGGCACGTTTTCATTGATTTTTCATCCGGAGCCATTATTGACGAAGGATCGAGTAACCACTCGTTTCAACCCCCTCCGAAAAGCATTAGAAAGAATAAAGGAAAATGAAATTTTAATTTTTTCTGGTGAGTAATAATTTTTCAAACAGTTTATTTTACAATTGTCTTTTATAGTGCATCCGTCTACTATTCGAATAAAAACACGAAATTCAGTTTCCTCCGGGTGAACAATTTTCCAATAATTAACTCTTTTTGTGGTACACCGTCCCTGCTCGATAATTAAAAAAATTCAATCCCGGGAGAAAAAAATTTGTCTTTAGTCCTTTTACCTAGTCCTTCTTTTGTTATTTCGTTTTTTGTAATCGTGCCCGTCAGAGTGAATTTATTAATAATTATTTACCGAGTGAAGAATGTTTACACGTTACACATCGCCGGAAGAACAGATCAAAGAAGCTCTCATTGCTAAATTGGGTGAAATGCTGAAGGACATTTGTGCCGGTGATTATGAAAACAAATATATGAATATTTTGTCATAATTAATGTTAAATATTTAAGGCATTAATGGGAAAAAATAAATATTGGAAAAAAAAGAACTTCAAGAGTGAAATTTCGCTCCGGTTAATATAGAAATTTTATTTTTTCACTTCATTATAATTATTACTCAAATCAATCAACAACAAGTAGAATTGCAAAAGTTTTTTTGGAATTTTGAGTTGCACCACTTTCATAATCACCGGCACATTTGTTTTCGTGGAATTTCGCGTCGAAACGAAACGTTCCCGCGTTTCGGGGGTTGAAATATGCGAAGAGGAGATAGCAAAGTCGGTGCCGGGCCATCGTTTTTATTTGCTAGGTAATAATGGAAGGATCCTCTCCGATCCTACTCGCCTCGGGGGAGAGATTACCCTCCGCCTAGAACGGCACGGAGTAAAAATATTGAATTCGAGCTTTAAATACACGCTTCCTACACCGTCCATTTAATAAAGGCTTCTATCTGATAACTATAACAGCAGACGTATATATCGATACGTGTAACTATGCTAAAATTACCTGCCGCCTGTCTTCCGATTTACTATTTTCACACGGGTCGAACCGGTTTCTCACATTTATAGAATATATGAACCGCTTGTACCACGACAATGAGCCTAATCGCACGCCATTCATTAGAACGCCAACATCCTTCCACCCTTGGGAAAATCATCCAACCTACCATTTCCCATATTACCCTTTTACACGTTATATACAAATTACAATTGTATTCAATTTTTAATTCGAGAAACTGAAGCACTTTTATCAATTTCGAGACAATTTTAATTTTAATTTCCAGTTCGATTTAGTTAAGGGATGAAACTGAAGAATTTCCAGTTAGAAATTTTTCTACATAATCGAGGGGATAATAATTTTGTATTGTTATTAACAAACTAGACTGCGGATCTTTATGCAAAATAAAAATTGCATCGATTGCAAGAAATGGAAACCAAATTGAATGTTGTTTCTTCCCTTAATTATTCTGATAGAGGAGAAATCATATATTGGCATTTTCAATGTTTTCAAATTTCCAATAATTTTCAATTTCATCTACTCAATTTTCCTATAAACACATAAAGATCAGTCTGTTAATAACATTTTTAAGTCAACCCTCTGTTAAAAATTAATTCAGTTTGGTTTTTCTCGGATGGAGGGTTTAAGAGTTAAGGGAGGTTGCTGGAAAATATTCGAGCTGTAAACTGTTCTATGTGAATGTTCACTGGCAGATGATAATTTTGAATTTCGTCTACTCAATTTTCCTATAAACACATAAAGATCCGCAGTCCGTTAATAACATTTTTAAAGCAATCCTCTGTTAAAAATCAATTCAGTTTGTTTTTTCTTCGAATGGAGGGTTTAAGAGTTAAGAGAGGTTGCTGGAAAATATTCGAGCTGTAAATTGTTCACTAGCAGATGATTTTGGGACATTGTTAATGAGATTGTGAACTCACCCTGCCATTCCACTGCTCTCCATTTTGTTCGCCAGTTCGACGTCCTTGCTGTAGACATCGAACTGCCACTGTCTTTGACCAAGAACGCCAGCTAACACTGCGCCAGTGTGTATGCCAACCCTCATGTCAACGGGGCTTTTCGTCGTTTGTTGGACATACTTGATGGCATCCACCATGGACAACCCCATGTACACGCAAAGTACAGCATGATCAGGTCTCTCGACAGGCGCGCCACTTATACAATAGTAGCAATCGCCCAGGATCTTGATTCTCAGCTGTTCGTACCTAGTTCGTACAGTAAAAAATATTATAAATAATACTCAACATATTATAATCACACCAAAAACATTCGTATCATTTTCAAAATTCTCACAATTAAACAATTATTATTATTAGACCACATACCGAAATAACAAACGATCCCATAAATAAATCATCAATATATTTACAACATCCAATTATAGTTTTACAAAAATGAACAACCGCGGTCAAGTATTAGTTAAATGTCAGTGGCTATACATTTGACCAGGCTTCACTAGAGTAATTTTCTAAAAAGATGAACGTTCTTTTAAAAAAAATAGAATCTCATCAATGGAACAATATAATCAAAAAATTGATGATCCAAAAGGCAGAAAGGTTTCTTCGATTTTCGTTCGACTGTTCGTTGCATTTTATTTACCGATGCAAGTTTTTTTTCCTCGCACACTAAGGGCTCATACAAAATAGAACCGTTGCTATAAATACGTAAACGTTTTAATTAGAAGCGGATAAAGGGCAAGGTTCAGCGCAAGTATGCGCGCCGTTTCGAAAAACCTTAGAGGAGAGCGCGCGCGTTCTCTCTCTTTCCGACCGCGTATTTATGCACGTCTAACGTAATTATTTATGGAATGACCTCATATACAGATTGAACATTTCTCGACGGGCATCAAAGAGGATATCAAAGAAATATTTCATTTAATAACACCGTCGGGGGAAGAGAGCCGGTCTCCTCGACGAGCCTTTTTTCCACTGGAATAAGGACAAGGCTGCCGTATCATTGACTACGCTACTGTGGCCGCCTCTGATTGAAATCATCGCGTGGAAACGGGGCAGAGCGGCGACAATTTTATTACAGGCAACGAAACAAAGACGGTCTAATCTCTTTTCGCTTTGATTACGGCCTCCGCTTGTTTCTTTCCCTGTCTAATATTCAATAAAGTCTCGCTCTGCCATCGACTGATACAAATTAGAAGCCGAGCAAGAACAATATCTTTTCATTAGCTCCACCTATTTCGTCTCTGCGCTATTCTTTGCACGCTAGTTTTCGTTTTGTCTCGCTACACAATTCTCTGCTAGCAGTTCCATTATGGAAGATGATTATTCCCTTCAAAATTACAAAGCGAACGCCGAGCGAAACAGCAATATCGTTCCATTAGTTGCTCTCGTTTCTACAATATTGTTTTCTGTTCACCATTTTTGTTTCCACCCGGTAGACAATTGTAATACTAGTAGATTGATTGTTTAAGGGGTAGGAAGTTAATTGGGACAGATTGATCAAGCTAGACTTAACACAAATGTTATTAGGCCTATTAATAACGATTATTATTATTATTAGATTATTATTAATATAATTAGGCGAAATTCTCAAACTAGACTTAACATAAATGTTATTAGGCCTTACAGGTTCCACCATTTTGTGTGAAAATTGTTTATTTATTATTATTCAAAATTACAAAGCGAACACCGAGCGAAATAGCAATATCGTTCCATTAGTTGTTCTCGTTTCTACAATATTGTTTTTTGTTCAACATTTTTGTTTACACCCTTGTAAACAATTGTAATACTAGTAGATTGATTATTTAAGGGGTAAGAAGTTAATTGGGGCAGATTGATCAAGACTACTCAAACTAGGTGTAACACAAATGTTATTAGGCCTTACAGGTTCCACCAATTTGTGTGCAAATTGTTTATTTATTTCAGACTGGTTTTAGGTTACCCTGGACTACACCCAACTTCAAAGATCAATTCCAATTCAGATCTAATCCTAACATAGTCTCCAACAAATCCTCATAGCGCAGCAGGAGAGCCAAGAAATTAAGTTATTCCCTTCAGGTCAGGTTCTGGTTGTTGCAACCCTAATTCATAGTTAAGGTAACGGAACCTTACCACAGCACCGTGCTAACTAAGAGAAATCATAATTCGGAGCTGATCCTAACGTAGTCCTCAACAATTCTGTGCTAAAAAGGAATTTATTAGGGTTTGTACAAGCTACCCCAAAAATGTTTTACTTGTGACTCGAAATCCCCTCAGGAATCACCAGGTTTATGGAAGTGCAACATTTTTGGAGCATTCTGTACCTCATTTCCAGGACGAGACTAGGGATTCTGTAACCGGGAAGGGACGTTTCGCGTACCTCTTTCGCGGAAGAGAGCCAGTAACGATACCACTTTGTCCCCGGACGTATCGATTCGCCGTAGACGGCCGTGAAGGACTCGCGTAACGAGAAAGGAGAAAATGGAGAAAGGACTTCGCTGGAATCTCCCGATAAAGTCAATTTCGCGGCTGGCGATCCGAGGATGCTCATTGTGCGACGATAAAACGGAGGATCGCGGACGAGCTGCACGACGATTTGATTCGAGTTAGCCGAGCGGACTGTAAACGAACCAATTCTTCGTTCGCCGATACCTCTGCTACCAATCGATCCGACTCCCATCGTGCCCCCTAACAAAAATCTCTCTCCGACGCGATTTTTATCGCCGCCGTTTCGTGCCAGCGAAAATATCGCTAGAAAAACAATAGGAAGTATGTGTAAACAGGGCGGGGCACTTAAATGGGACTTAAATGTCATGAAAAGAGTGCTCGGGTCAAGGTTTTAACATTTTAGTGGACGATGGCAGCATTTTTCTTTTGCAGAATTACAATTAAATTACTCCAGAATTATAATTACAAAGTAATTGAATTATATTGTCATTCGGTTATATTGTAATTTATAATTCAGATCTTCGTTCAATTAAATTACAATGTAATTCGTAATTGCAATGGAGTACAATTATAAAATACATTTTAATTGAATTACATTGTTATTCGGTTATGTTGTAATTTATAATTCAGATCTTCGTTCAATTAAATTACAATGTAATTCGTAATTGCAATGGAGTACAATTATAAAATACATTTTAATTGAATTACATTGTTATTCAATTATATTGTAATTTATTTTTTCGGGACACCTTTATTGATAGTGTATTTGAATTACACATATGATTAAAATACTTAGTAATTGAATTACATTGTATTTCAATTATATAGTAATTCATTTATGTAATTCAATGTAATTCAATGAAATACAACGAAATACACATTTTCAATTACATCGTAAATGAATTACTATATAATTGAAATACAATGTAATTCAATTACGTAATTGAAAAAAATTCCTAACATTTTATTCGTACAGTAATTGCCGTAATTACCTCTCGCTCAGTTGGTCGAACCTCGCGAACAGCTCGTTCAGAATCTTGACCAACTCGCTGGCGCTGTACGTGGAGGAAATCGCCGTGAAACCGACGATGTCCGCGTAGAGGATGGACACGTTCTCGTGCCTGGACATGTAGATCTTCTTGAACTGGGTGTCGAGCGAGGCGCCGAGGTCCTGTCGCATTTTTACGGCGACGTGTTCGGGAAGGACACTCAGCAGGAGTCTCTCCTGCTCAGCACTTTGCTCCTCGATCACCAGCTGTACCTCCAGGCTCTGCCTCGTCTCTAAAAACGCTCGACGCTGCCGGAATTCGGTCAAAGAGTAGCTGGAGACGCCCAGCAACATGGCACCGGTCGACAGGGTCACCGTCAGGACCTGTCGGAACATGTTAGAAAGTGTCCTGGTCGATTACTTGCCTTCAGACATTTCTGCTGACGTTTCTCTAGCTCTTTTCTTTCGGTTTGTGACATCGGACGCTGCGTCCACCCAGTAGAGTCATTGGCAACCGAATGAGATTCGTTCAAAAATATTTTTATCAGCGCATCATTTAAACCAGACTGCTGATTTTTATGGAATATAAAAATTTTGAATTAATTAGGAGGTACAGGGCTATCGAAACATACATTTTTCCCCAACAGTTTTAATGAGTTGAAAATTAAACAAATATATATATTTAAATATAAGGTTTAAATATTGTCTCTGCTTTACAAATTATTTGTAAATGATTTGATGATAAAAAATGATTAAAGATCATTTTCTAAATTATACACTTTGCTGTTTTAATGAGTTAAAAATAAAACAAATATAAGTTTTAAATATTGTCTCTGCTTTACAAATTATTAGCAAATGTGTGTGTGACTTGATGATAAAAAATGATTAAAGATCATTTTCTAAACTATATAAATTGCTGTTTTAATTCATTGAAAATAAAACAAATATATATTTAAATATAAGTTTCAAACATTGTCTCTGCTTTACAAATCATTAGTAAATGGCTTGACGATAAAAACGATTAAAGATCATTTTGTTAACTACATGCTTCGCTTTTTTAAGGGCAGGTTACGCGAGGCATGTTATGAATTACCGTGAAGCATAGTTGGCGACGCTTCGCACGGGAAATGGAATCGATAATTTTCTAGACGATGTGTAATCGCAGTCGCGGATGAATCAGAAGAAGATACCGCGCACGTTAATAATTCGCGGGCACGCGATCCCATGCAAATGAGCCGACTCATGAATAAAAGAAATCTCTTCCTATTGGAAAGCCAAGAAACCTGCGCCGGATACGTTCAATAAAATGACACCGTTTTGAAAGCGGCCGCAAGAAATAAGACGTGTCCCGGCATAAAACAGAGAAACGCGCGCGGTCCGTGAATTGAATTCCCGTTGAATAACATTACCTCCACGTCTTACTATTATTTCATTCTTTCCTGGCGGGAAGATCCTTCTGCGGCTTAAATTCAATTTATTCGTCCTGTCCTTGCGATCCATTTCTCGCGAAAGAAAATTCGAATTAATTCTGATTCCGAGAAATGTTAATCCTGTTCCAACATGGATACAGGATCAGGAAAATTATTAATAAATGAAATAAATACTATGAAGCAATTTTACAAATTAATTTAAACTTTCAACGTTTCGATCCTTGTGTGGATCATTTTCAAGAAATTATTGAAACAATATTGCAACGATAGAACGTTAAACCTGTTCCAACATGAATACAGGATCACGATAATTATTAATAAATAAAATAAATACTATAAAGCAATTTTATAAATTAATTTAAACTTCCAACGTTGCGATCCTTGTGTGGATCATTTTCAAGAAATTTTCCTGGTTTAACAATTATAAGATCGACAACAATAACAACATGAATACTGGATTATTGAAACAATATTGCAACGATAGAACACACTCGTTGTTTAAACATTTAGGCAGAACGAGTGATCAGCGAAATCGAAAGATAGTCATCGAGGACCGAAAGAGTTAACTGTATTGTTCGAAGCATTTCCAGCCTGACCGGATAAAATGCGAACAATGGCGGAGCAACGATTGCTAAAACAACGCGGCAGGTGTGGAACAAAGCCGTCCGTGCAGCTGAAAGTAAATGAAATTCCCGTGAAAAAAGCATTACACCGATCGCGTGTCTCTCGAGTGTTTACTCGCTCCCTTGACCCAGAAAATTTCCGCGCGTTTTCGAGCGACGACGGATCCGCGACTCGCGAAATTAACGCTTCCGTCTGTCGATACCCGCGGAGGAGTTTCTGCGCTTTCGAGAGCGAGAGAGAGAGAGTGCCCGGGATATGATAAAAGCGTCGCTAAATTTCCGAGAAACCGCCCCAGGGATCGATAAGCCACTTTTGTTCTAGAATCAGCCGCGGTGGTCGCGGCCGACGAGTCGCGCACTGCCACCACTTGCTCTCAAAACGTCGAAAAACCACGTCACAATACTTTATTTCTATCCACGGTGTATAAACGCTGCTGTGGAACGAACGATTTCCGGTCGGAGCTAGTGTTAGCCAAGTTTCAATAGTTTAACTATGTTTGGCTTTCGACTAACTACCCTTATAGTATTATATGTATTTTTAGGAACCATAATTCTACCCCTTGTCAAAATTCATTGAAAAATGCTTCCCTTTTTTCGTCGCTTCCGGTCAGAATTAGTGTTAGCCAAGTTTCAATAGTTTAACCTATGTTTGGATTTCGAGTAACTACCCTTATAGTATTATATGTATTTTCAGAAACCATAATTCGAATTCTTTGGACCTCGGAAAATTCTAACCCCTTGTCAAAATTAATTAAAAAATGCTTCCCTTTTTCCGTCACTTCCAGTTAGAATTAGTGTTCGCCAAGTTACAATAGTTTTAGTATTATATGTATTTTTAGAAACCATAATTCGAATTCTTTGGACCTCGAAAAGTTCTAACCCCTTGTCAAAATTCATTAAAATATGCTTCCTTTTTTCTGTAAATCCCCTTATCAGGATTTAAACCCTAATCGTAATCCAGGTGCCTGTCAAATGCATTACCCGTCACGCCAAAAATCAACTCGCAGAAAAATACTATGGTTCTATCTCTTTCCAATATTCCTAGAAAAAATCCAACTTACAGGAACTACCTAGGGGTTTCGTTCCTTTAACAATTCCAATAGATAGAAAGTTACGATGCTCTTCAATTCTTTTGATCTTATTGTTTTAGATCACACCTACTCATATTTTTTTTGTCATAACTGATGAACAAAAGAAAAATCTTCTACTCGAATAGCAACAAACTAGAGTGGAAAAGAAATTTATTTTCACCCTTAATTTGTTTAATAGGTTTAAAACAACATAACAGTATTTTTAAATTTTTCTAATGCTCTCACTGTTTTTTATACAATACTATTTATTTTTGTCACAAATGCATAAAAATCCGCTATTAATAATAGACAGCAGATCTTTATGCAAAAGAAAAATCTTCTACTCGAATAGCAACAAACTAGAGTAGAAAAGAAATTTATTTTCTCCCTTAATTCATTTAATAGGTTGAAAACAACATAACAGTATTTTTTAATTTTTCTAACGTTCTCACTTGTTTTTCATACAATACTACACCTATTTATTTTTCTCACAAATGCATAAAAATCCGTTGTCCATTAACAACACCCTAGACTCCACGACAGCGCAGAAAAATCGCAGTCGACATCTGCTTGAACAATCGGGGGCAGAGAACGAATTACATTATTTTTCTGTCGAAATAATCGCGATACTGGGTCGATTCGATAGGAAAGCTGTCGTTCCCGATGCTTTCAATCCACGGTTTCCGTTCTGCACGACGTCGTCGGTTCGACTTCGAGGGACTGGGTCGCGAGCGAGAGGGTGGTTACGGGGAAGAAGGGGTGGAAAATAGAATCGGGGGTGAAACGGCGTCAACCGTGAAACGGCGACGTCTCGCTTCGCGAAACAGACGGTGGCGCGTCCCCTTTCGACGATTTTCATTTTCCATATTTCACGGTGGGAAAACCACGTCCGAGCCGTGGGTATCCACGTTTGATCAGGCTCCACGCTCGATATAGCCTGGCATTCATCGGCGAGTGCTTTTGTCGACGCTGTTTGTTCCCCGCCGGGAAACAATAGGCGAATTCGTAATTGAACTTCTTGTCCTTCTTTCTTTTTTCCACCGCTGCTGCCCGGGAATTAACGTGGAGAATTTTTGTTTGACTCGCCCGATAACATTGATCGATTCGGCTCGCTGAAAACTGGGATGTTGAACGCGTCTGCCGACGACGCCGTCGAATTATCCCGCTCTACGGATTAATCGTTCATTATTTAATTCGTTTGCTGTCGCTCCCGCGGTTTCCAATTCAATCTCGTGGGGAATTGTTACTGATTTTGCGTGGGCCGATTAATGCATTAATGGTACGAGTATATCAGTGGTCGTAGTTTTACCATTAGACCCTGTCGGTTTAATTT
>CM052327.1:7729965-7841172 GCA_028455615.1 Lasioglossum zephyrum
GATTTGCAGCAAGCAATTTTTAGCCCATTCATTATCACCGAAACAATTGAAAGTTCCGCGGTGCCATTTTGCGGGGAGCCATTGATTTAGTCTGTTTCACCGAATACGTTATGTTTCTTTTTACGGAGAGTTTTTCCTCGCATTACCACGGAATAATTTTTCATTTGCAGACTGGCAATTTTTATCTTATTCATTATCACCGAAGCAATTGAAAGTTCCGAGGTGCCATTGATTTAGTTTGTTTCACCGAATACGTTAAGTTCCATTTTACGGAAAGTTCTTTCTCGCATTACAGCGGAATAATTTTTCATTTGCAGACTGGCAATTTTTATCTTATTCATTATCACCGAAACAATCGAATTTTTCCGAGGTGCCATTTTGCGGGGAACCATTGATTTAGTTTGTTTCACGGAATACGTTAAGTTCCATTTTACGGAGACTTTTTTCCTCGCATTACCGCGGAATAATTTTTCATTTACAGACTAGAGTAGGTTAATTACGCCAATTTCTCCGTGCTACTCGCCATTTTGTCCCCCGGCAAATTTAATCTTCAGTGCAGCTGCGATTCCGGGCCGCGCACAATATATCCGATTGGATTCAATTGGATTTCGGCGAGCGACAGATTTTTTCCTCGATTTTCAAACCTAAAGCACAGCCGCCGGTTTCTAAACTCGCGGGAGACTTTAATTGCATCGAATTACCGTGCGGTCTTTTTCTTTTAACCGGGGACGGGTCGAAATTTTCACGAGACACCCCTTTCGAAAATAAAAGTAGCCACGTGCTGCGCTAACGTTGTTATTATTCTTGGAACTTGATTCGCACTGCTCGCGAGTGTATCGAATTAAATGAAAAATGTGCTCGAATAAAAATCGACGGTTTTTTGCACGTTCTGTTTGCAGATAAAAATTTTGCTGCGTTAATACCATCGTGAAAATGATCTCTATAATAGCCTTTATAATTATGATAATTTATGTGTCGAAATATTTTCAATTTAATGTTCTTGTGCAACGCTGGTCATTAATATTTATAATTTTATCCTAATGTTCATCCTTGCGTGTAATACCGATCGATAACCATGCAAGAACATTGTGGCAAGAACAATTGCACGATTTTCAACAAGCTTGACGACACACAGTGCGGCATGTTAAATGGACATTCGAGACAAAAATCATTATTTGTAAACTAATCAATTTTTCACCTAAGTACCTTAATAATTTTTTAAATTCCATTAGTATCTTTTTTAATGAAGAATTTTTTATGATTAGTTGTTATTGCAATTTGTTGTCAACTGTATACTGTACAACTTTTGTTGGAAATATTTTTTAATTACATGATTAAATTTAATTATATCTACTATAATGCATAATTATTTGACAATACACAACACCGTATTTTTTACTAGTATTAAGTAATGGTTAATAATATTATTAATATAAATATAATATGTACATGTAATTATTTATTGTAAATATTTAAAGATTAAATAACATCGAGTCTTGCAATTTATCAGAGAAAAAAAATTATATACTGATGATTTTGTTGGATAATTAGATTAGAATCGAACCATGATTATTTCGATTTCTGTCCATTGCAAGTAGGTCGATCATTATGTCATTATCGTGTGTGGCATTCGAGCTTCTGCAAATTGTGAAAATTAAAGTATCATTTTGCAAAATGAACTCCGATTGAAGAAGAGACTAAAGATGTCGTGACGCAGTCTCGATCGTGTAAATATCGATCGATATTTCTGGGCGAATGCGTGTCGAACTATTTGTAAACAATGATTAGTGTTCTGCCCGTCGTGCTTCCTTGATCTAATTGGCGGTCACTGATTAAATGATGGTCGGAAACAGTGCTAGTCATCGCTTATGAAACCGCGTCGCGTTAATATACGCGCACAGGCCTGCACTGGAAACTGATAATACCGGTGTAGATAACACGCAGTCCGGTTTCAGCCGAACCGAGAGGTTGACGTGTTCCCATTCTTCGGGAAAACGGGATCTTCGTTTCGATCAGTGCCACTCTAATTACCTAATTCGATCCTCCTTTTCCCTTTCGAAAGCCGGCGATCGTATCCGTGAAACGGAAAGCAATCACGAGGGAAAGGAACTCCATGATTTTTTACAATAAATTGTTAACCCGTTAACCGTGCTGTTCGATTTTTAAAGCGAGTCGTAACGATTTTTTAATATCTCGTTGCTCGTTCTGCGGATCATAAAATCGTAGCAGATTTTCTTCGAAAGAAATTGAGATTGGAAAAAGAAAATGTCAGTATAAAAATTACTGAATAAAAACAAAAATTTTCTGTTTGATGCATTATATTTTGCACAAAATTACAATTATAAGAAACGAGAGCTACACAAAAATTTATTGCATTATTAATTTTTTTTATTCTCGATTTTAAAAATTACTGAATARAGACAAAAAWMWTTCTGTTTRATGCATTATATTTTGCACAAAGTWCCAAWTATAAGRAACGAGAGCTACACAAAAATTTATTGCATTGTTAAATTGTTTTATTCTCGATTTTAAAAATTGCTGAATAAAGACAAAAATATTTCTGTTTGATGCATTATATTTTGCAGAAAGTTCCAATTATAAGAAACGAGAGCTACACAAAAATTTATTGCATTATTAATTTTTTTTATTCTCGATTTTAAAAATTACTGAATAGAGACAAAAATCTTTCTGTTTAATGCATTATATTTTGCACAAAGTACCAAATATAAGGAACGAGAGCTACACAAAAATTTATTGCATTGTTAAATTGTTTTATTCTCGATTTTAAAAATTGCTGAATAAAGACAAAAATATTTCTGTTTGATGCATTATATTTTGCACAAAGTTCCAATTATAAGAAACGAGAGCTACACAAAAATTTATTGCATTGTTAAATTGTTTTATTTTCTCGATTTAAAAAATTGCTGAATAAAGACAAAAAATTTTCTGTTTGATGCATTATATTTTGCACAAAGTTCCAATTATAAGAAACAAGAGCTACATAAATATTTATTGTATTGTTAAATTGTTTTAGTCAGTTGGAAATAATAGGTTGATACCAAGTGTATCATTTTTATTGAAAAAGTTGACTTAGATACTTAAAAAGAACAAATGCACAAGTGTTGTAATGATGCAGTGACTCTTTCAGGGAAAAATTTATAATCATCCTGTGAATAATTCATAGTTTACTATGTAATGTTTTCTATTTAAATAATTTAAGTCCAGTAATATTGAGATAACTAAATAACAAAACGTGACACCACACGATTGTTCCCTGATGTAATGACTAAAATCAAATCGATGATCAAATAGTGAATAATGTATGGTTATTCCGTTTGTGCTTGTAAATTCAAACGAGCACGCTTACGAAAAGTATCGTGAACGATAAGCAGCAATGAAAAGATGGTTTATAAAAGTTTGCGGAAAATGTAGATAATCTTATGATGCTCATAAATATTCATAAATATGTAGTATGTAAATATGTAGTATGACGAACACATTTGTGTTAATTTATACCTACAAAATTTAAATAAAAAAACAATATATATGCATAACTCAAAATACGGAAAAAAAACAATCATAAACATAATTCTGCATATAATAAAGTCGAAAAATTACTAGAAAAATATTTGGTCAAATATCAACTTTGAAAATCTTTATGAAACAGAAAAATTGCAACACAAAACGGTGACAGCAGAAAAAGAGAACCACCGACAACTTTTCACAAAAAAATTCTAAAAAATGGATCGAGTAGCTTCAGGTACGGAAAATACAAAATTGACTCTCCACAAAATCATAAGATGTGGTCACTAATGACCTAGCTGTTAATAAATAAATAAATAAAATCATAAGAAAAAATGCAGAATCGCGAACACCATAAAATGAGATTCTACTCCGACAAATTGCTGCTAAAATTTGTCAATAAAATTCCAAGCGAAATCTGATTCGGCACCTCAGAGATTCGGTGTAAACAGCGACGAACGGATCGAGGTCATTGCGGTTGCGAATCGGTAGCAGGTGACAGAAGGTTGATAGTTTATAGTGAAGATATGCAGACACATCGAAAACCGACGAGTGACTGACTGGGGTGATGGAACCGCGTCGTTTTTCGTTGCCGCGTCGGCGAATGATTACTCAGCCAGTTTCGATGCTCTAATTAAAAAGTTTGCGAGCCGAGTGTCCGGCCGGTAGTGTCTTCGCGGATGTTCCCGAGTATCTGTTGGCGGCTGGAACCTCGCGAAACTCGATCCTAAACTGGCCGACAGGAAAATTTAAAAAAATCGCGGTGGACTTGCGGAAGTTGGTGCGCCGATGTGATCATTAATGACTGCTATTCGTCGATGCAAACCTAACTTAATCTTAGGTTGATTCCTACCGCTGTTAGGGTTAGAAGACAACAATTAAAATTGGCAACAAGCCTTCAGTTTTCGATTATTGAAAGTTCAGTGGTGGTGATTAAAAAAAATTTATAATAACATAAATATAAAAATTGTTTGATTAAAAATATTTATCGGTGAAAAATTTAATGGAGGTTACACATGACATGATATAAGTGACAGTATATTTTGATCTACATAGATCTCGTTCTAGGTTCGTTTAAACAATTGCAAATCGAGAGCTAATGAAATTCTAGTTTCCGAAGGTGTTTCACGTGATAACTATTGTTCATACTCGAAAAGTTTTCAGTAGACCATTGTTCTCACAACAACCGAGCGATTCCCGTCGTTCTCGCTTCATAAATTCGAAACATTCCGTGTCCTTCGTTGACGATACAAGTCCTCGTGAATAATTGTGTGTTTGTCGTAAATTGTGCGCTCGTTAATTCATTAAAATGTCTGAATTGATAATCAAACTGGTCGACGAAGATTGTCGGAGTAAGTGCTTAAGATAGTTTTGTCGTTTCGAGAACTGGATTTATGGTTGCGTGCTCGCAATTTTTTGAAAGTGATGTTCAAGTGGATTGATTTCGGTTCGCAGGCACGATGTTGACTCGACTCGAGAAGGTGCCCAGCCTGAAGTTAGGCGAATTCACGCTGGAGTTGGAGCTTATGCATCCAAGCCCGGAACTGGAGGAGGTTGCAAAAAAGGAGCTCCGAGAGTCGCCGGAAGTGCAGAGGGAGGCCATTGCTAAACTTAGGGAATTGTTGAAAGGTGAGCACTTGTGGCAGAAATTTTTCCAGCGAGAGAAATATTTGTGAGAAAAATTATTTTAACCCTTATACGTTCCTTAAACATAACTGCATAAAATAGACTGGGATAACAATTCACCCATTGTTTATTTTACACGTTAAATCAACATTGTTGCGTTTCATTTACAGCGTCACATTTTAAAGAAATATATCTCAAACGTAGACATAAAGGGATGAATAATTTTACAGTATGTGAAAATATTGAATGGGTGAATTTCCACCCTGAGGAACGTATGAGGGTTAAAAAAAATATTTCTACACCTTCATGACCTGTAAAAAAGGATAACAATTCATCCATTTGTTATTTTACACGTTAAATCAACATTGTTGCATTTCATTTACAGCGTCACATTTTAAAGAAATATATCTCACAACGTAGACATAAAGGGATGAATAATTTTACAGTATGTGAAAATGTTGAAGGGGTGAATTTCCACCCTGAGGAACGTATGAGGGTTAAAAAAATATTTCTACACCTTCATGACCTGTAAAAAAGGATAACAATTCATCCATTTGTTATTTTACACGTTAAATCAACATTGTTGCATTTCATTTACAGCGTCACATTTTAAAGAAATATATCTCACAACGTAGACATAAAGGGATGAATAATTTTACAGTATGTGAAAATGTTGAAGGGGTGAATTTCCACCCTGAGGAACGTATGAGGGTTAAGAAAATATTTCTACAACTTCACGACCTGTAAAAAAATCTGAAATCCGTCATTTTGGTTCGGTAGATCTTAACTTTGTGTTGTTAATGTTATTCCAGTTATCGATCGTAAGATTGTTAAAAAGAAAGGGTGTATTGATGTTTTCATTGCAACGTTTCCATCAAGAATATACAATATATATATATTATTATAAAATATAACATATTTTATATATTAATGTATTTAATAAATATATATTTATATATTTTATATATTAATATAAAATATATATATACAATCTATACAATAAGAATATACATTAATCCACAGCCGAGACAGACCTCAAGGTACCACTGGACAACGACCCCTGGTTGATCCGCTTCCTCAGGCCCACCAAGTACTATCCGGAATCCGCGCTGAAAATGGTGAAGAGTTACTACGCGTTCAAGGTGAAACACGAGAACGTTTACAAGGGTCTGAAACCGAGCAAAGAGAAGAACATCTTCGAACACAATATCCTAACAGTCTTGCCGAACCGAGATCAGCATGGTCGGAGAGTGTTGATCATCGAGCTAGGGAAAAAATGGAAGCATAACAAATGCAGCTTGGACGAAGTCTACAAAGGATGCGTTCTGTATTTGGAGGCAGCGATTTTGGAACCGAGCACACAAATCGCAGGAGCTGTCGTGATCTTCGATATGGATGGTCTGACGCTTCAACAGACCTGGCAATTCAATCCTCCGTTTGCAAAGAGGATATTGGATTGGTTGCAGGAGGCTGTGCCGCTCAGAGTTAAGAACATCCACATTATCAACCAGCCTTATGTGTTCAACATGGTGTTCGCGCTGTTCAAGCCGTTCCTCAGGGAGAAACTGAAGAGCAGGGTGCGTTGAAGAAGAATCATTTTCGGATCATTGTAAAATGCAATTTTAATTTTAATTTATGTTGGAAATTACCTAGTTCAATTGCACGACCGTGAAGGGTTGAAAGAAAGGAAAATTCTTCTCGATCGAAAATGAACTATATACTATAAAATTCTTCTTGATCGAAAATGGAATATATATAAAATTCTTCTCGATCGAAAATGAAATATATATAAAATTCTTCTCGATCGAAAATGAAATATATATAAAATTCTTCTCGATCGAAAATGAAATATATATAAAATTCTTCTCGATCGAGAATGAAATATGCAATATAAAATTCCTCTCGATCGAAAATGAAATATATATAAAATTCTTCTCGATCGAAAATGAACTATATATAAAATTCTTCTCGATCGAAAATGAAATATATACAAAATTCTTCTCGATCGAAAATTAAATACATAATCAATTTTGTGGTTTCGACGCACAGTTCAATTAACTATATTTTTTAGCGGTTTCAACGCCAAACATTCTTGTCATTGACGCAAAAAAATCTGGTTGTTTGTAAATGTTTCACCATCTATGATAAGAGTAAAATTCTTCTTGATCGAAAATGAGATATACATATAATAAATAATTTTGTGGTTTCGGCTCACAGTTCGATCAATTATATACACGACCATAAAGGGTTGTTTCAAAGTCCTCTAAACATAATTTTCTTTGTTCATTTTAGATTATTTTCCACGGTACCGACCGCAAATCCTTGCACCAGTACCTGTCGCCTAAATGCTTGCCCGATTGCTATGGCGGCACCCTGCAGATACCACGTGTCACTGGACCACAGTGGTTGGAACTGTTATTGATGTGCGATCAGGAGTACGATGGTACGTCGAAATGCTATTGTAATCAATTGTTTGTTTTTTGTTTAAAAACGATCAAGAATTTTTTAACGAAGATTGTACTACAGGAAAATAAATTAGCTTCTAGAAGATCAAATGTAGAGTTTGAACAAGTTAACTGCGTCCATAAAAGTGTATTCCTTAATCATTTCAATGAAATAATAGCGTATCGAATTAAAAAACGATCTCAATACCAATTTTGAGTCTTCAAGATACAATAGAATTAATTATGTTTTTAATATAATTTGGGGCTTGGAATAATTAATTTAAAGATTCAAAAAGTATATCGATTGAATGTACTGAGATTTATTGCTAGAAAAAATTAATTTAGGAGTTCGAAAAGTAGGCAATTCCTCACCGATTTCGATGACTTTGAAGTATGTTGTCTGATGTATGTTGATTGCTCGGAAAAATTAATGTGGCTTGAAAATTTCTCGAGATTTAATCCCCTGCACCTGGTGGCTTACAAAAATTAATTCTAAAAATTCCAAAAGCTGTTTCAACGAATGATATATATAAAATTGAGAAATAATATTCAGAAATTGTTTCTTCTCGCACGGTTTTGTTTAACATTTTCTTTCTTTTACAGCGATCAACTCTTATGGTTACGTGAAAGGAAAATAGCTTGTACATAGTATTGACCGTCCCTACGAGAAGGGGTGAAGAGGAACGATTGCCTCCGACAGGATCGAGAAAGGATCGAGACATGATCTTCGACTGGTTCGAGGCGATCATTTCGACGTTGTGGTCGAGCCGACAACATTCTCGGCTCGTCTACTCGTCTCCATTATTTATAAAAAATCAGATTGTTGCTTCCCGTTGCCCAAGCTATTCCTCTCTCTCCCTCTCTCTCTATTTCTCTCTCTCTCTATCTGTCCACGATAATTTTTCCGTGTTTTTTACTTTTCTTACGAGAGAAAGAATGCCGACGAAGCAACAGGTTTGCTGGCTGTCGCAGCTACAGTTATCGTTAGCCTTGTATTATTATGAGAACCGTAGAGATACTTAGTGGTAGAACAATTTTCCAATAAATTATATCGAACCATCGATTAAACGGATACCAACTCGAGGAAAAAGTCCACAATGAAATCGCACTTACCTCCTGACAATCCGATGAACGAATAATTGCTACCACACACTGCGAATCTTTACGTTGACATTAACAAAATGTTAAATTAATTAATAAATTAATAGTCAATTATTAATTACGACTCCTGCGAATTAACACATATTTTATTTCGTAAAAAAATAGTCTATTAAACGAGTTTCTGTTGTATTTTCGAAATGCGAAAATTATTATTATAAATTATGGTTTCGCTCGGTGCAACTTTCTAAAAGAAATGTCCCCTTCGTTCGAATGTTTACGAAGCTATATTCGAAAACAGAAACCTCCATAAAGATCCGTAGTGTGATTATCGGAGAAGCTTCGTCGATCGAAAGAGTGTAAAATGAATTTTTCTGGAAACGAATCGAGGTAACTCGTTTTTATCCGTCTCCACGTGCACGAGACATGTACTTAATTAGAGTGACGCGACCAATCGACTACGATAATTGTACGTTCGTTTGCCTGGCGTGTCGCGGATGATTTTCTTAATGGATTCTTGTCAACCTCGTTATATATATATATTTCCGGAAACGTCGAATTCACGCTGCGCGTCGTTCGCTGTACAAATTGAAATTATAAAACATCTTTAATCGAAACTGATTTAGACTGGGTTTTCACGTTACTTTTGCGAAAACTGTCTTTTTTTATTGCACGCGTAGCAACATCCTGTTCATTGCCTTTTTTCAAAGAATTATTTCACTCGTGTTCCCCGAGCTGTCTAAATATTTAAACAATGTGGTAATTTCACTGTAGAAAGATTCTCTCAATTATCGCAGAAAGTGTATTATAATTATATAATTATTATTATATATAATAGTTATATAATTATTATTATACATAACAAGACGACGCTTAAGATCTCAAAACGTTGACTGCCACGTGAAAGTGTTTCTTCTAAAAAGAATTATCGTGTATTTATCGATTATAATTTTTATAGTTAATCTCGGAAATTTTAGTTTATAATCATTAAATAACTTCCAGTAGCAGTGAACGTTCGTTACACGCACATTAAAATCGTAGTTTCTTCTATTCTGACTTAACGATCAAGTTTAAATTAAGTTAAAGTATTTTTTTATATATTCTCTTCTTAATTCTAATTGAGGAATTGCCACTGCCTGGTGCGATCCCCTCGTTGCCCGAATTATTCTATCAAAAACGTGGAATCCCCGGATCAAGTGGCTATCCTGGCTGCTGGGTGGTTTCAGAGATGATAAGGTCGATGGACAATTAGGAAATCCTTATCGCCTCGTTCCAGGACGATATCCGCATTTGTTGGAAGCTGCAAAAAATAACAATTATCGTTTTGGTATAAAGAAAATATAAAGATGATTTAAACAACCAGTAGCTACGTGATCAGACAAGATGGCGGCTGTCTGAAGAAAATATTCAGCAGGCAGAAAAATTATCATTTGTTACACTGTGTTGTTTAACATTCCTGATAGTGTAACAACCGAGTGAAACTTTTATTCAAAATTGCAAACGTGATTTTTAATATCTGCACAATTACTGAACTAGAAATGTATAGTTTGAGAAATGAAGAACATATTCAGCAGGCAGAAAAATTATCATTTGTTACACAGTGTTGTTTATTAACCATTGGAATTGTTGTTAAACATTCCTGACAGTGGAACAACCGAGTAAAATTTTTATTCAAAGTTGCAAACGTGATTTTAAACGTGTTGTTTGACATTTCTGATAGTAGAACAACTGAGTAAAACTTTTATTAAAAATTGCAAACGTGATTTTTAATATCTGCACAACTATTGAACTAGAAATATACAGTTTGAGAAATAAGTGGGTCCGATGTTAGAAACCGGATAATTAGATTGGCATATTCCACGAGGGTCGTTTCCGCTAATGAATTAACAATGTTGCATAAAGCCAAGGCTGTTATGGCTGCGACATTGGACGCTGTCATTTGCATGGCAATGCCGGCTTGTTCTTCGGAGGAACTTCGAACTTGACTGTCTCGGTTACGCGAGGCACGTGTTTCGTAGAATCATCGTGAAAAATTATACTCGGTTGCGCAATCGAATGGTAATTCCAGTCCCGTGACCGGTCATAATTACGAGGAACGTCCGGTCGCGGTGCACGCGCCGGAACAGGGTTAAATGAACCCCTACGGAACGAGCAAAGTTCGCAAAAATTAAAAGTAAAATTCTTCTCGATCTGAAATGAAATATATAATAAATTTTGTGGTTTCAGCGAACGGTTCGATCGATTATAGAGAACAGCTAATTTGCAATTATTTAAATTCATCTCAACAACAAACAATTAAAAGAATATTGAGTTACGGAAAACAAAACTTCAATCATAATTACTATATAATTACTATAAAAATTCAATCCATGATGGCAGATACGGCAAAACAATTTTTGCGAAAAGTTATAAAAAAAGTAGAACTTCATTTTGCATTCGAAGTAGAACTCGATTAATTTTGCATTCTGTACGCGACTTTCTTAATTTTTACCATCTACGAATTCGAAGGTAAGTCTTATTAAAAATTAATAATAGAATATTTTTGTTAATGTGTATCCTTTCATTTAATTTTAATTCAGAAAAATGTTAATTGTTGTTTGTATTTCGTTAGGGTTATGTGGTGTTATAAATGAGTGAATCGGCCAGCAAAAATCTTTATTTTATTTAACGAAGCACAGCGAGGACATTGTATTTGTTAAACAGCGTGTACAATAAAAAAAACAATACAATACAAAAAGTATTAAAAAATAGATACATACAAATGCGGAAGCTGTTTATTAGATGAAAGTTTTAGCGATCAGTGTTGGCGTAAGCGCATCGGTTGCAGAGTGTTAAACAATATAAATGAGGCAATATTATTTGAAGATTAATCTTGGTTATTGATTGATTAATAACGGTTTAATATATTAGAGGTGTGCTGATTATTTGCGAGGGTAATAGGATGAGAAGACAAAGTACATTTGTTATTAAAAAAAGAATGAGAGTCATTAGTGTTTTTAACAATTACAATTTGCAACGGGCGACAGATAAAACCAATGTCGAGGTTTACCTTCGAACTCCTTCTCGAACCAGCAGAAATACTCGCAGATACCTTCGCCGATTGGCACTTTCGGCAAGATTATTTCACCGCCCAATTCGGTTGGCAGAGCTTTGGCACCCACGTGCGAGATCAACGAGTCACGATCCGTCCCGTGGAAATGGAGCCTCTTTTGCGTTTTCTCCTGCAAGAAACGCGGAACATTAGTATTTACGAAACCGTCTCGTTTCGCAAGTTTAACCATAGTTACTAAGGCGACGGAGTCATTACGCGAACTAATTAGCGTACTCATTTTAACACTTTCACCTGAGATCACAGATGAACCGAGAGGAGAAAACCTGACACAATGGCACCGTTAGAAATTGACATTTCTTTCACAATGCATAGAATGGGCCATTCAAAACACCATTCTATCAATTTCACATCGTTCGATTATTTTTTAAACAGAATTTCATTTGGAACTTTTGAGCATTGTATGCTGATAATGATTTAATACAATTAATGGATGAATGGACCATTTTATCAAGTTTCATATTGTTGGATTATTTTTCAAAGAACAAATCTCCATAAAATTTTATTTGGAAGTTTTGAGCATTGTATGCTGATAATAATTTAATACAATTATATTGGTGAATGGACCATTTCATCAAGTTTCACATTGTTGGATTATTTTTCAAAGAACAAATGTCTTAATAAAATTTCATTTGGAAATTTTGAGCATGATATGCTGATAATAATTTAATACAATTAATGGATGAATGGACCAATTCATCAGGTTTGACATTATTCGATTATTTTTCAGCAGAATTTTATTTGGAAGTTTTGAGCATTGTATGCTGATAATAATTTAATACAAATAATGGATGAATTTCATCAAGTTTCACATTGCTGAATTATTTTTCAAAGAGCAAATGTCTCAATAAAATTTCATTTGGAAGTTTTGAACATGGTATACTGATAATAATTTAATACAATTAATGGATGAGTGGACCATTTCATCAGGTTTGACATTATTCGATTATTTTTCAAAGAGAATTTCAACAGAATTTCATTTGGAAATTTTGAGCATTGTATGCTGATAATATTTTAGTACAATTAATGAATGAATGGACCATTTCATCAAGTTCCATATTGTTCGATTATTTTTTATACAGCAAATGTCTTAATAAAATTTCATTTAGATTTGTTCAACTATGGTATAAATGATTAAACTTGCTACAACTACAATGTAAATGGCAATGAGCACGGAAGAAGCAAAGATGGCGACGGTAAAAATCGTTCCTTTTACTGGTCGATGGTTACAACTGTCCAAACGACTTACTAGAAGGAAAGGCTTGAAAATGGCGAAAACCATATTGAATATGAAAGGCTGGTTCACAATGTGGATACCCTTTAGGCGACATGGCAGACATCTCTGCACCCATTCTGTCATGGTTGCCGCAAAAGTTGGCGTGATGTGCGTCACGTGCCTCAACGAGAAGCCCTCCATGTTTAAAATCACGTGGACACCGGCAATCTATAACAAAAAATGAAACTTTTAAAATCCATAATAAAAAAAACCATTACAAATTATTCATTGTATCAAACTGAATATTTATTGAAGTTAATCGTTCGTTAGTATTGTTAGATTTCCAATCGACTTTTCAAGAGCGAATCCTGGTTCGTAAACAAAGAAAAAACATGAACAAAGTATACAGTGCAAACAAGACGAGCAACACTTGTGTGCTAAACACTGTGATCAACACACAGCAACAAGATGGTGCCCGTGCGAAAGCACACGTCGATGACTCGGCACAGTTTGACGACAAAGTTCAATGTGCACAATTGTTAGCTTAACAAGAGGTATATTAATTTTGCAGAATCCTGATACCCCGAGTGTTAAACAAACTATGTACACTCTGTAGAATCCATACTTCGCGGGAAAAGTCAATAGATTCTTCGCGCGATTTACATGTTCAAGAAACTAGCTCAAACAACGTGATCTTTTACCTGGTTCCTTGAGATCAACGTTGATCCTTTTACTAGAAAAATCCAGAAATGCTACTCTACTAATTTCGACTCGTTAAAATTGTTAGAAGAAGTTGGGATTCAAGCAAAGTTCAATATGCACAATCATTACACACATAATAATAAATAATAGTTATTATAGTAAATAATAAAAAATTTTATTATTAAATTTAATAATAAATAATCAATTATATCGATCGTAAATGTTAAGTATTTAATTTGTTGCTGATTTCGGCGCACTATAATAATTATTCCTTTTACACGAACATCCACAATTGTGATAATAGTTCCAAGATCACAAGAAAATAATTGAAAGAGTAAAAACAAAATGTCTACATGTTAGAATTATTTAAGTAACCCCTTCTTCATTTTTTTACAGACCTGTGTCTTAGGTTCCGCCATGGCAGCGTCCAACGAAAGCATGACAGACCGGAAGATCTCGTCGATGCTGACTTGTTTGGGGTTCCACTTCCTTCCAGCATTGATAAGCAACACTCTGCAACCACTTGACGTGCGCTCAGGCATAGGAACTAATATTTCCGAAGATAAAACCTTTTTCTCCTTGCTGGGCAGCAAGTTGTCGCAGTAACGTGGGTGGTTCGCTCGGAACTTGTAGAACCTCTTCAACTATCGAAACAAAATTACTCGATTAATGGGTTAATTATTTTAATTAATTATTTTGGTGAGAAAAAAGAGATTACCAGCTCGTAGGTGCTCTTCGGGTACCACTTGCAAGGACGCAAGAATTTCTGGTAGAACTCGTCGTCTTCCGGTAACGTAAGTTCCGGTTCATCTGGAATCGAAAACACGAAGGTTAGAAGGCCATCTTGATTCTTCTTCGCTATCCACTTCCGAGCACGAAAGAGAATAGTAATTCATGGGCGATCGTAACCATAAATCACTACAGGCATCGCGAAAATTATTGCCTCGAGCCTGTTATACCGGTCACATCGATATCCGATTCTATTTAGAACTTTATGGCTAATAAAAGTCACGGGAGAGTGTTAAACAGCCGTTCGAATGCAATTTGTTTGGTGAATAGCTGTCAATGATTTGCTCAAGTCAATGATCCTAGCAGAATTCTAAGTAAGAGCGTTAATTAGTTATTTAGCATAATAATTACGGTCTGTGTACTCCGATTTTGATGATATTTTAAACTGTTATGCAGCAACACATTCTGAACAACTTTTTCCTTTTCCAATATAGAGGGTCGCTTTTAGTTTTTCAGATATTTGCAAAAAACTATTGCTAATACTGTATTGAATTTTTCGTATTCCTGCACGCTCCAAGGCAACGTAAGCCTGTCCCGGTGCGGTGTTTCTTTACATTTTAACGTTGTAGAGATGAAAGAGAAAATAGGGGGAGTGGAACAGGTTTATGATGCCGCGAAGCATGCAAGAATACGAAAATTCAATACAGGATTAACAATTGTTTTTTGCAAATATCTCGAAATTTAAAAGCGACCCCCTGTATTGGCAAAGGAAAAAGTTGTTCGAAATGTCGAAATCTATAACATATTAAAATTTCATCAAAATCGGAGTACGCAAACCTTTTCTATTAATTTAAATAATTATTTTAATATCTTTCACTTTATTTCACGTTTGAAAATTGTCTATTTCACAGCGAATAATCCAAAGTAACAAGCAAAAATTCTGTTCCAAAGAGAAGCACAGCAATTCCAGGCAACTATCTCCACGGCTCTCGACATTTATCACTGATTTGTTTCTCTTCTCCGCAGTCCCGAGTGATCTCTCCGCGGTAGAAAGTACATAAATCGTTCGCAACCTGTCCATCGTAGAACTGTCGCTCTTGGTTTCAAGTTCTACCGACGACGAGCAAGCGGAACTTTCATTTTCATCGAGCCAGTTCTCGAGGGAACATTATAGCAATCGTTACTCGATATAATCGCGATCACCGGGAAAAACGGTGAACGATGAAAAATCCAGACATCTCTACCGAACGATTTTTATCTCGATCGATAAACGAACTTTGTTCTATCGGGGAAACCGATATCGTACTGTGTGCAGTGTATTTTAAGATCGTCTTTCTTCTTGCTTGATACCGTCGATAAAAGTTCTATCGTCGGTTCGTTCTATTTATCGTCCTCTCTTCAGAATTTTGCAATCTGTTTTATCGAGTTTCATTCTTTTTTTTTCATTGAAATTTATTTTAAGAGGGGTTCGATCATTCCAAACAAATTAATAATAAATAATCAATTATGTTGATCGTAAATGTTAAATATTTAATTCGTTGCTGATTTCGGCGCACTATTTTGATCAATTAATAACTATTAAATTAGCAATTTAAACTTTTTCTTCCATAACGTTTCGGTCCTGGTTTGGACCCTGCGCAGAAATCAGGAACAAATTAAAAATTTAATAATAATAGTAATTATGAAGGTATAGAAATAGACTCAATAGAAAAATAATAAAATCCTCAGGATCCACACAGGATCATCTCGCCGAAAAAATGGTGGACAACCAGTTCGCAGATTGGGATTTATTAGGAATCGAGTGTAGAAAAATAATAAAAATCCTTAAAATAATAAAAACCTCAGGATCCACATAGGATCGCCGAGAAAATGGTAGACAACCAGTTCCCAGATTGGAATTTATTAGGAATCGAGTGTAGAAAAATAATAAAATCCTCAGGATCAAGACAGGATCATCTCGCCGAGAAAATGGTAGACAACCAGTTCACAGATTGGGATTTATTAAGGATCGATTGTCTCGGTCAGTTTAGGAGAGACAGTTACCTTGAACAAGGACCTTGATGTCCTTGAGAGCCTGTTGGACGACCTCGGGCGTCTCCCTGAGCTCCTTCTTGGCCTTCTCCCTGAAGAACTCGTCGGTATCATCGAAATCCGCTGCGAGGACAAAGTTTTCGATCCTGAAACATGGCACGTCCCTGACACTGGTGATGGTCCCGCCGCCATCTTGGTTCCGTTGCCTCAACATCGTCGAACTGTCGTTCCCCTTGCCGTCCCCGGGAACCCCCTGTCTCACGGAGATCTGTCGGACATACATGGTCAACTTCCGGTTCCTCCTCGAGAGGCTGCAAACTATCCTGAACGAAAGATCCCGAAGAGAGAGAAAGTGTCCCCCTTGTTCGTGTGTGTGTTTTCCTACGGTGTCCGAAAACAGTGGCGACACAAACTATGGACACTTTGTTGTTGCTCTGTTGTTGTTCTGTGGTGGTTGTCGCTTGTATCGTTTCAAGTGTTCAGAGAGCCGTCTCGTGTGGCGTGCCTGTTGTGTCTGTATCCCACCTGACCGTGTACACAAGGATTCAAAGGTTAAACCGATGATCCAGTTGCCAGCTGCGCGAAACAGGGGAAACAGGGAGTCGCGTTCTGAAACCGACCCCATCTTGTTTTTTATCGGCAACGCGACTTTGTTCAGCCTGTTATAGTTGATTTTTAGGGAAGCTGCAGCTGGTTTCACGGTGGTCAGTGGTTCTCTGAATATACTGTGTGGTGCGGAATTTTTCCAAATTCTGATTGCCAATTTAAAAAAAATTTTTGGGTAAATGCTACTCTTTTAAAGAAACACTTTTTTAAAATACTATTTTTCAATTTTTTGTATATCTCAAAATTTGTTATTTGATAAATAGACTGCGGTTTTATGTTCTTATGAGAAAATTAGTAAATCAAATGCAAAACAGTGAACATTTATTATCTGATAAATAGACTGCGGATTTTATGTTCTCATGAGAAAATTATTAAATCAAATGCAAAACAGTGAGAATTTATTATCTGATAAATAGACTGTGGGTTTTATGTTCTTATGAGAAAATTAATAAATTAAATGCAAAACAGTGGGAATAATTACAAATGTTTTTTTTCAATATTACTGTGCTGTGTTCAACCCGTTAAATTGATTGATTTTTTTACAATTGATTAATTGATTAACTTATTACAATTTTTATTTTGTACAAAAGTCTACAGTCTACTGATAAGACAGTGTCAGTAATCGAGGAATAATTTAGATAAGAAATCAGCTTTTTTTCTTTGCATTTTAATTGGCAATAAAATTGATATGAACGAAGGCTCGATAAATATACCATTCGTTTTTATTGAAAATTATGATAGAACTTTTATTACCGAGAGAACATCGATAGTTTGAGACAAGTGAAAGAATTTAAATTTTCGTAAGGTGGAAGGTAGTGGGGACTAGTTTGGCTCATGCACTAGAAACACTCTATTTGAAGAGCGAATCTACCTCTGAAGAGAGGCTGATCAACTTTTTATATTTATAAGCATTTTACCAACTGCCACCTTGATTGCCAATTTTTGGGGAAAACGAATAAAACCACACAAAAAAAAATATTATTCACCAAACTGTGCACCAGTAACGCTGAAAACCAAACCAAAAATCCAAGTAGGCTAAAAGTGTAGTGATGCATTTGTGCGTGTGCGTGTGAGAAAGTGTGCAGTAAGTGTCGTTGCAACAATAAATCACCACATCAATTCCATTCGCGTTTCTTCAAGGTTTAAATAGGGTTTGAAGTGGAATTTTATGAATTCTTCATAAACAGACGTGTTAAAATGTGCACTCTTTAATTATAAAATTTAACTAAAAATTTTATTGCAAAGTTGTTATATATATTAAACGGTACAGTGAATCGAACATATAATATATAAAAATGCTACAAAATTTCTGAAAGTTTTCCAAGATATAATTCTTGCTAAATTAATGTAATTACCAAAATTAATATTAAATTACATAATTAATTAATCAATTAATAAAATTTCTGAAAAATTTCCAAGATATAATTCTTGCTAAATTAATTAAATAATTAATTACTTATGTAATTTAATATTAATTTTGTTAATTACATTAATTTAGCAAGAATTATATCTTGGAAAATTTTCAAAAAATTTTGTAGCATTTTTATATACCTCCAGAACATCCTTAAATATCTAAATATCGCGGATTCCAAAAATCCCCCGAGGGAGCTCCAAAATTTTCATCAAAATTTGACTCGATAGCAGAGATCGACCGTGAAACACACCGACAAAATTCCGAGATCGAAGATCAGGAGAATGAGTCGATCAAAGTGCAGCTGCGTGCTAAACACACATATACACACACATTGTGCAGTGTACATTTATTTTCTACGTTCACAGATCCTAATCCAACGGCTCTGGCACCGATAAGACAATTAAACAGCGTCGATTAACTCGTTCGTACACGGTTGTTATCGAATCTCCGCGCAGATTCGCGTTGGCGAGATCTAATTGACAAAAACGAGAATTAAAATGTCTGTGCATAAAGTCTATCTCTAGCCGATGGAAACGTTTCAATTTGCGGTCAATAAAGTATTGCTCAATGGAAATCTATTAGCGGTTTATCTATAGCTGGTGAGTAAGCACTAGCAGAAACCGAAGACTGAAGACTCAGTTTTCATGAATCCTTGATCTACTTAATTTTATTCGCATTTCCTGCAACAAAGAGCACGTACGCAGATACGTTCGGCTTATCGCTGCTTTGTCTCCCATGGACCGAGGAAGCTTATCGCGTTTCCGAGACCTAAGTGAAACAGTTGACAAAGAAGCGCATCAGAAAGTTCGTTCACTCTGATTTCATTTCCATTAGCGAGAATTGCGTCACTGGATACGACTTACTATAAAGCAGTGTTGAATTTGGTTCGCTGTAGATTTTTCTATATTGTTTTATGCAAAACAAAAATTAAATGGAACTTTGCCTCGACGATTTAAAGATTTTAAAGAAGTCCAGCTACTGTAAGATTTTTTATATTGTTTTATGCAAAACAAAAATTAAATGGGCTACTGTAACATTTTCTATATTGTTTTATGCAATGCAAAAATTAAATGGACCTTTCCCTTCATGTTTTAAAAATTTCAAAGAAGTGCATTTACTGCAAGATTTTCTATATTGTTTTATGCAATGCAAAAATTAAATGGACCTTTCCCTTCATGTTTTAAAAATTTCAAAGAAGTGCATTTACTGCAAGATTTTCTATATTGTTTTATGCAAAACAAAAATTAAATGGACCTTTCCCTCCATGATTTAAAGACTTCAAAGAAGTGCATTTACTGCAAGATTTTCTATATTGTTTTATGCAAAACAAAAATTAAATGGACCTTTCCCTCCATGATTTAAAGACTTCAAAGAAGTGCATTTACTGCAAGATTTTCTATATTGTTTTATGCAATGCAAAAATTAAATGGACCTTTCCCTCCATGATTTAAAGACTTCAAAGAAGTGCATTTACTGCAAGATTTTCTATATTGTTTTATGCAATGCAAAAATTAAATGGACCATTCCCTCCATGTTTTAAAGATTTCAAAGAAGTCCAGCTACTGTAATAATGAATTTAAATGTTCTCTAATCAGTCGAAAATCGTGAGATTATTTGAAATAGAGAATTTTACAATTAAAAGGACTGTTCTCTCCAGTAAAGGACGTATGGTCACCGTATGCATAACGAGATCGTAGAAAGGAATCTCGCGGTGAACGTTGGCGATCATTCGGGACAAATCGCGGATGCGAGCGCGTTCCTACGGTGAAACTTTCGACCGATGTTCAGCCGGAACGATTCTGCATCGTTAGGGAGTCCATTCGAGGGAAGTTGCAGTGTAGAGAAGTTCGACCATCGCGGTCGCGAAGTTCGAATAAAATACGCTTGTCGATGGAAATTGCGATTCGAGGAAGAAATAATCGAACTTCCTTCGATTAACAGGGCACAGTACCAAAGTCTGCGAACTCCGAAAGAAATCGCTAGGGATTTTCTGCGATCACTCGAAATTTGTACCTGAAGATGTTTGAAAAATGACAAGACTAAACGACGATACCTAGTATAAGAAAGTTGTTAAACTAATAATTAAGTTAAGCAAATTAAGTTTCTTCTAATCCTGAGTCGCTTGTCGTCGAACGCTGAGTAATAAAAACATTCAACTTAGCTTCCAGCCGTTTAACACGTCATTCATTTAATTAATCGATTATGTAACTTTGTGTTTATACGACCTCTCATGTGTATTTATTTTTATGCATATTTGCGAAAGTCCATGCATTTATTCATCACCTACTTGCCAATGTATACGTTTGCATCAATCTTGAAAAAGCGAAATATAGAACGACAAACATATCGAATGCATTTCGCGAAATCGTTCAGACGGAAATGTTCGATCTGTGTTTCCTTTCGTGAAAAAAACTAAAGGTATATACATATCTCAGCAATTAATATTCGTAACTAATTTCTGCAGTTATTATTTCTCATCTTGTTAAGATAAAAAGATAAAAAAGAACTAAAGGTATTTCAGCAATTAATATTCGTAACTAATTTCTGCAATTATTATTATTTCTTAGCTTGTTAAGATCTGCACTTTCAAGATTATAAATTCGATTATAAAAAGAAAGCCCAATTTCTCCAGTACATTAAAAAATTTGTTTTCTGCAGTAAAGCATTATGACTGATTCAGAATGGGTATTACACGCTCCAAAAAATTATATTTCAACAACAGCGGATCTATTTAATAATTCGACACGTCTAATTTTGAATCTCGAATTTCGCAATCACTGCAAACGCAAATAGCATTTGAATGGAACATTACGGAATAAATTTCCCTATTCGAATTCCACGTTTCCTGCAGGGTGAATCAGCATGCACTAAGACGGCGGAATCGCGAACAGATATGTCCTCTTCTATAAATTGATTCACAAACAATTGTTTCTAGAGTAATTCTTTCATTTTGCAAATAAAACTGGACACCGTTAGCAAGGTCGGACGAGCCATTCTTTATACAAGTCACGTTTCCTTTATACATTTCCTCGATACAAACTCCCTGGCGCATTAATTAGCCGTACTCCCACAAATTCTGGCTGGCCGTGCATGACTAAAGTGAATTGTCCCGCGGTTTGCACAGGAAAACTCCAATCAACCGGACAGTCTTCTAATTAACTCGGAAAAATGCAACACAGTCAGTCACCCGAAACGTGTCACCGATCATTGCAGAAAGTTCGACCATTACCCAAACGTCTAACACAAACCGAAAAACAAAAAAGTCGTTTCGAATGAAAAAATTAAAAAAATTTATAACGGGACCACCCCGGGGACATAATCTACAAGATGTAATTTTTATCTTTCTACAACATACATAGAAAAAGAAAAAGCGAAAAAAAGACACATACAAGTCGAATTGAGTAACCTCCTTCTTTTTCGAAGTCGGTTCTCTTCTTCCCCATTTTTTTTCTACCCTCATACGCTCCTCAGGAATAAGGAGTTTTATTATTTATTATTTAACCCTTTGCACTCGGAGCTATTTGAACTCGATGAAAAAAAATAAAAAATATTTTATAACGAGACCACCCCGGGGACATACTCTACAAGATGCAAAAGGTTTCGTTCCGATTCCATCTCGGCGTAATCGGTGAACATTATTGAAAGAATAAAAGCAAAATGTCTGCGTGTTAGAATTATTTAAGTAACCCCTTCTTCATTTTTTTACAGACCTGTGTCTCAGGATCTGCTCATTAAAATTGTTAGAATAAGAATTCAAATATTTGTGCGACTTCTACTTATTGGGATTGAAGCAAACCATTTTACACGAACATCCACAATTGTGATAATAGTTTCAAGATCACAAGAAAATAATTGAAAGATTAAAAGCAAAATGTCTGGGTGGATGTTGTGTGTTAGAATTATTTAAGTAACGCCTTCTTCATTTTTTTACAGACCTGTGTCTTAGGTTCTCTTTTTTTTAAATTGTTAGAATAAGAATTCAAATATTTGTGTGACTCCTACTTATTGGGATTGAAGCAAACCATTTTACACGAACAGGCACATACAGGTTGAATCGAGTAACCTCCATCCTTTTAGAAGTCTGTTAAAAACGCCACTCGAAACCAACTTCCAGCCCAATGAAAACCATATTCCCTACCTGGGGACACTCCCAATCCCTTAGGAACAACATCCAGGAAGTCCCAGCATGGCAGCCACCGTTAAGCGACAACAAAAACAACATCAACAAGGTACCTGATCAAACTGGGGAGTAAGATCCTTGAAAGTCCTGAACTCCGGTAACTATGGCACAGAAAACAGACCTCGGTGAGCTCTCGGATGAGGATGTTGGTCTCAGGAAATCCCGCTGGCACGATCCAAGGTTGTCATTTCACGGTTTCGAGCGCGAGGGAATTCTCGATCTGGTAGCGATCGAGATGCCAGGAGGAAGAAGGAGACGAAGAAACAGGTTGTTGCTCGCCAAGCAAGGAGAGGACCCAGCGTGGCCAACACACCGGAGAAGACTGCCTCGTGTAGACGCCTCGCTGTCAGAAATCGGCTGGAAAGCGAACGGCCGTTACTCCCACCTTCACCCGAGCCTACCAACTTGCTCGTGACAATGTGAAAAAGACAGAGGTTAGTTGACTGAGAACTTGCACGGTCGACATGAAATTTTCATTAGGACCCCTAGTGTCAAATGTCGAGTGTTGTATTTGAGAGGGGGGCCGAGGTGAAGCCAACATGTTTCCCCTCTGTTACATCGCGGTGTCATGACCCCCTGTAACGTCTCGTCCCCCACGGTACCTTGCATCTAACGGTTCCGCGACGATGCCTCACGGGAATCAGGTTTTCCTTTTCCTTTTTTCTCCACGATTCCGCTCGCAGCTCGCTTCCTGCACGAATTGCACTGTTGCTCGGGAATAGACCGACGCCATCTTGTTGAGAATTTGCTTCCGGTGGCAGGTTTGATTTTACAGATGAATTTGGTTAGCGTTTGGAATTGTTGGCATGATTTTTGTTGCTGATTTCTTGGAGTTCTTTAAGGTTTGAGGACCCAGGACGCCATTTTGCATTTGACCACTAGCACTGAAAATTATAATTATTGTTACTGTGAGCTTCTTCGTCGTTTGTAATTTTTTAGAAGGAGAAAGAAGTKTTTAGAAGGAGAAATTTTGGTTTGGAATTGTTGGCATGATTTTTGTTGCTGATTTGTTAGAGTTGTTTTCGGTTTGAGAATAAGGTTGAGGATCCAGGACGCCATTTTGATGTTAACCACTAGCACTGAAAATTATAATTATTGTTATTATGACTAGAGCTTCGTTGTTCGTAATTTTTTAGAAGGAGGAAGAAGTTTATGGTTATACATGTGTGTATTATTACAAAACAGAATTTTATTGATTTAATTAATAAGTGGAAAAATATCACCGCATTCGAAACATTTAGAAAAACAACGTTTGTCTTATCTACAACTAGTCAGAACGATTAAATAACGAACTAAATGTATCTTCTGTGTCATGCAATTCATGCAGACATTTTTTATGACGCATAGAAATCTATTGACATTTCATCTATCGGAAGCTTGCTAATAAGCTTTATCGTGACTAAGCTGTAGGAAAAAGAAGTCGAATAATGCATCTCTAAATACATAATAATTTCACAAAGTTGTCGTTACGTGAGTGAAGGTGAATGAATCGAAGAAAGGGCCCTCACCACCGCCCCTCGAAGCTTCTGTTCTTCTTGTTAAATAAAATGGTAAAAAAATGAAACGCTTTGATGCCCTGGAACAAAAGATAACGATATAAATAATAAAATAAAGTTAAAGCTATAAATTTAATGCCAAGAACATGAGTGGCCGCACTCGAGAATATGGCGGTGGTGAGTGAATAGAAGAAAGGGCCCTCACCACCGCTCCTCGAAGCTCCTGTTCTTCTTGTTAAATAAAAATGGTAAAAAAAGTGGAACGTTTTGATGCCCTGGAACAAAAGATAACGACATAAATAATAAAATAAAGTTAAAGCTATAAACTTAATTCCAATGAATGGGTCTATGAAAGGGCCCTAATGAAAGGGCCCTAAAGAAAGGGCCCTCACCACCGCCCCTCGAAGCACCTGTTCTTCTTGTTAAATAAAAATGGTAAAACAAAATACTTTGACGGAGCTCCGGCAAACTAATATTTTGATAAAGCGATCTACAAGGTGAGAAAATAAATTGGCACTTTCGCGAAAAGTTTTTGTCGGTGGCGCGGCATGGAACAAAGTTGAAAAAAAAAACTGGGAAAAAATGGTCCTGTTAAACGCGGACGAGGGATTCGCAAGTTTCGGCGGGAAAGTAAAAAGTCCAGCGGGGATAACGGCGAAAACTGTCGGGAAAAGCGGAAACTTTCAATGGCATAAAAAACTCGAGCCGACACCGACAGCCTCCCTGAATGCCATGGGAACGGGTCACCGATAGGAAAAACGAGGACGGTGGACGATATAAATTAGAAAATGGTCAGAACGCTTCCCGGAGTTTGCATAACGAGCAAACGTTCTCAGACCTCCGAAGAGAACTAGCCCGAATACGTCTACCAACCTGATTCGTAACGTCAGGCCAAAACGAGGCCGCGACACGCGACACAACAGAGAAATTTCTATTGCGCCATAGCTGTCGCGTCATTCTTGATCGTGGCCAAAATTAACGAGTCCGAGCCTCTTTAAATACGAGATCGGAAATAAATAAGAAATTGTTTCTGTACAGGACGAGGAAACGTATCCGCTATAATATCATATAATAATAATATTATTATATATATATTATATAATACAATATTATAATACTTACAATATTATTATTATATATACAATAATAATATTATATAATATAATAACATAATTCAACAGCCTCAGGATTCGCTATTTTATCGACAACTGAAATTTTTATCAGCCACCTGAGTGCTCGTGGATTTATTAATTTTTAATCTCTTTACTGGTTTCATTGGAAAACGCTGGTACTCTAAGTAGCATTGAATTCGTAAACGTGTTTCGTATCATCGTGTTCAACTTTATGCAGCAATTTAAATAAAAAATAATTATTTACTTTGAGTACCTCCTCACCGATTTCGATGACCTTCAAATATATTGTCAAAGTAATCATTCTGAACAACTTTTTCCTATACATGTTACCACCGCTCGGTATTAGTTCTCGAGATATTTGCAAAAAACAGTTGCTAATACTGTATTGAATTTCAGCAATCACCTATGCTGATGTACGAAAATCCAGAAGTAATCTTTCAAAATTGAAAGCTCACCCTATATAGGGTTGTTTAGAAGCAAAACGTAAAGAAACGCTTCGCCGGAACGGGCTTACGTTGACATGGAGCGTGCAGGAATACGAAAAATTGAATACAGTGTTAGCAATAGTTTTTTGCAAATATCTCGAAAACTAAAACCGAGCGGGGGTAACATGTATAGGGGAAAGTTGTTCAGAATGATGACCTTGACAACATATTTGAAGGTCATGAACCTTATCTAAAAAAAATATTATTTTTCATTTAAATCGTTTAAAGGAAACACCGCTTGCTATGGTTCTAGGATGGATCACGTAATCCGAGGGAACTGCGTTGTTGCACAGCTTTTCGTGGCGAGTGAGCAATTACAGCGGGATCACGATTACGAAAGACGCGAGGAGAAAGCCTTCGGCCGAGTGTTTGCACTGGGGACCGTGAAAGTTGAAGAATTTCAAGTTCCGCACCGTTTGTGGCCACTTCTTCCGTTTGCCCTTGGACAATTGACAAGTATCAAGTTCTCTTCATTCAACAAGAACATCAATGTATAATAATAAATATACTAATATACTTATATATTATATATTGTATATTATGTTATTAGTATAGTATATTATAGTATAGTATATATACTATAATATACTATATATAATAATATAATATACTATACTTATATAATTATAATAATTTGACAGTGGAAGAGTGAAATAAATTGTTCCAGTCAAATGTGCAATGTTTGTTAAAACTTTTATTTATCACTGTCGACGGAGAAGCTCGTCAAATTGAATGTCGCATTGATTTTTATTCGACATTGCGGAAAATTGAAATTGACCGACCCGATAGAAGATAGTTGTACGAATGACGTCGATAAAACATCGTTGCAATTTGTTCTTTGTTACATATTATTGACAAGGAATAATGTTTTCTATTTCAGCGAAGTCGAACGACGTGCAGTCGACAAATCGTTGATCGGCAGTCACGCGATGACAGGTTGCAGTCAAGGAAATAACATACATACGCCGACACGCTCTGGAATATCGATATAAATCGCTGACACGGTCGCTCGGTTTGTGAAATTTTACCAAGGGACCAATTTCACAGCGGTTTTATCTACCGCCGTTAATCCAGCGGTCCGTTTTAATTAGAATGCCATTGTCCCGCGGAATTTCCTGTTTTCCGTAGTTTCACCGTCCTCCCTCTCCAATACTTTCGTCCCTGTTTTTATCAGTCTCTTCATATTGGATACCTCTGCTCGCCAATGTCCGCCATCTTCTATAATCCACAGTTCCGGACCCGAAGAAAATTCTTTTATTCATATTTCTCCATCAGCTGTATTGTGCCTTGAACAATATCGTTCACACGAGATTCATTACCGTCTATGCATTACCATTTAATATGTAAAGAGGTAGGTTAAGTTAGTTGTCGCCTTGACTTATGTCATTATTATTATTCGCAGCGGAAAATTTTGGCATAGAGATTACATAGTTCCTAATGGTTTATTAGTTTTCTTATGTAGGTAGACGTATCAATTATATAATTGTTGATCTAATTTCTGGGAATAATTAAATAAAGAGATTAGTCAATAATGTTAACGAAGATTTACAAAAACTAGGTTTGGATATTGTCACTTTGACTTATCATTGATAAATTGTCTAAAATAAATCTAATAAAACTAATAAAATAATAAATATAATGATTTATTAGTAAAATTTATATTTTATAGATTTATTAATATAGTTTATAATTTATAATTTATAGATTTATTAATAAATCTAATGGACGTATCAATTATTAAATTGTTAATCTAATTTCTTGGAATACTTGCATAAAGATGTCAATTATGTTAAAAAAGATTTTAAAAATCAAGAGTTCGAACTGTGTAATCCTATCCGGCAATCACCATTGCGTCTCGAGGTTATAAATATTCTCTTTGTATTTATATTGGAGGATTAGCATCGCTCGGTTCTGCAGTCCGACATTGTTTCTACAAAATGGAATTGTTCGTAGGAATCCAGAATTTACACGTTTCATTGTGACAATAATACGCGTGAAATCGCATTGTTGCAATCGTGTTGGTTTCTTCAGTGGGAAATACAATTATTCTATCATTATCATTTCTTCGTCGTTTTCCTATAACTTCGACAACGCGAGAGTCGTCTACAAATCAGTACTAAATCTGTAATCTGTGTGTGAATAACCGTAGTGTATTCGTTTATTGAAACAGTTGCCTAGTGTACAAAAGTATACAATTTATTAGAAATTCATTAGAAATACGTAACAATCGGGACCGCCTCCGGCGTTCCGCTTAACAATTATGGTTCCTCGACTCCCACGCGAATCTCAGTCTGTCTAGTTCTTCCGGAGACCGTACGAGTTCCACGCTGAAAAATAAAGAAATCGATCGTTAATACAAATTTTAAGAACAAATACTTTGTACATGATCACTAGACTCCGAATCTTCATGCTAAATAATAATTTTGTTATATTAATTGGTACTAGAACCAAATGAAAAATTTCTTTTCTTAAATATTTTAACAAATTCATAATAATATATTGACGCATAGTTAAATTAATCAAGTTTTTAGCATTAATCGAATTTGAAGCATTTGATAATTTTAATCGTTCGTGAATTTAATCGAATTTGAAGCATTTGATAGTTTTTAATCAGTTTCTAATGTCAAATGTTACCTTTAATTCTATCTTCGCATTTGATCAATGTGGGGTACCAGTCGGCGCTGGTATAGTCGATTTCCGGTAGGTTGCCGCCATAGTTCTTCGGCAGGTGGCTCGCGGGGATGTGCTTGTGAAGGGAATCCATTTTGCTGCCGTGGAAGAACATGCGTTTCTTCAACTTCTCCCTGACGAAGGGCTTGAACATCTGCCAGACCATGTTGAACAGGATCGGTTGTTTCACGATGTGAACCTACAACGAACAATTCAGTCAACACCAGCCACTTGTTGATGTAAGTGTGAAAGAAAAGTGGGTGACATCTTTCTTCAACTATGTATTTCCATCAGGGTTAAATATTTCATTTTTGAAGCCGTTTTTGCAAGAATTTCTAAAAAAATTTCGGGAAAACTGCATCGAAGTGCATCTGTGATTTTTTCCAAGTAAAAATACTCAGAATTATATGAGATATATATATATTTTTATGTATTCTATGAGACTTATACTAAAAGAATATTTCGAAAATAGAAAACCAGAATTAAATACCCCATTAAGTATTTTTAGATATTTAAAAAAAACTGCAGTGGGACTATGCACACATATTTATTGATATTCGAAGTGCATCTGTGATTTTATTCAAGTAAGAATACTCAAAATCATATGAGATATAAATATTTATTATTATTCTACAAGAATTATACTAAAAGAAAATTTCTAAAATAGAAAACCAGAATAAAATAACCCATTAAGTATTTTCAGATATTTTTTTCAGAAAAACTGCAGTGGTACTTTGCTCATATATTTATTGATATTCGAAGTGCATCTGTGATTTTATTCAAATAAGAATACTCAGAATTATACGAGATATATATATTTTTATATATTCTACGAGATATATATTTTTTTATATATTCTACGAGACTCATGAAATGAAAAGCCAGAATAGCCATTAAGTTTCTGTGACAAACCTCCTTAAGACGCAACGGCATAGCTTCCTGGATGAAAGTCAGCAGCTTCATGCTGTAAGATGGCGTCAGCCCCAGTACCTGCTTCATGGCCAGTCCGTCGAAGTCCATAATCACGACGGTCCCGTAAATCTGCGAACAGAAACGCGGCTTGTTTATCACGAGGAAACGAGACCGAGCACGCGATGAAAACCAAGTGTCTCGCATAAGCTGTTGCACAACCCTCCGACTTGTTTTTTAAAACTGCGCAATAGAATGACGGAAGTACGTTGGAAAATAGAATCCCAGCATTGAACTCACGTATCCCAAGTTTCGAATTAAAGTGGAACGCTGGTCGCGATTTGCATTCGGGGGAACTTTTAATAACAAATCACCCTCCGAGCACTGCACTGCCCTCCATGTGCAACAACTTCGCACTTCTTTGTTTCGAAAGACCTTTGCTCTTGACGTGTGGACGCGTGGACGTAATTCGCTTTTAGACTTTCAAACAAATGCAATTGTTGAACACTTTTTTCGAGCACAGTTTTCTGTAGCACGTGGAACTTTGGAATTTTTTAAAATCTGTATTTTACATTCTATTTATAATAATAATATAATAATAATTAATTCGCAGTTAAACTGCATACTTGATGTTTCTGCATTTATTTTTTTATATTTCTTACATTGCTGTAGATGTATAAATAATTAATTCCGAATGCTTTGATGATTCTTACCTGCGTTTCTAGTTCCAACATGGCGAATCATTTCTCAACCAACATTTTTAATCTCCAATTCACATTCTATTTATATTAATAATATAATAATAATTAATTCGCAATTAAACTATATACTTGATGTTTCTGCATTTATTTTTCTATATTTTTTACATTACTCTAGATGTATAAACAATTCATTCCGAATGCTTTATGATTCCTACTTGCTTTTCTGGTTCCAACATGGCGAATCATTTCTCAACCAACATTTTTAATCTCCAATTCACATTCTATTTATATTAATAATATAATAATAATTAATTCGCAATTAAACTATATACTTGATGTTTCTGCATTTATTTTTCTATATTTTTTACATTACTCTAGATGTATAAACAATTCATTCCGAATGCTTTATGATTCCTACTTGCTTTTCTGGTTCCAACATGGCGAATCATTTCTCAACCAACATTTTTAATCTCCATTTCACATTCTATTTACAATAATTATATACTAATAATTAATTCGCAGTTAAACTGCATACTTGATGTTTCTGCATTTATTTTTCTATATTTCTTACATCGCTGTAGATGTATAAATAATTAATTCCGAATGCTTTATGGTTCCTACCTGCGTTTCCGGTTCCAACATGGCGACGTCGTGGATGAGATAAAAGAGTCTGAGTATCTGGTCAGCGTTGACCTTGGAAGGGTCCCAGGTTTTTCCAGAGTTCACCACCATCACCCTCCTGCCCTTGTGATCTCTGCCTTTCAATACGTTGACAACGTTGTGCTCGAGGAACGCTGTTCTCTCGTCGCTGGGCATTAGATTCTTGAATAGGCTGGCGTTCTTGTCCTTGAACTCGGCCACTCTCTTCATCAACTCGTAGGCGCTGACTGGGTAGAATTTGCACGGTCGGAGGAAGATCATCAGGAAGTCATCGTCGGTGCCGTAGTATAGCGTGGTGTCCTCTGAAAAAATAATTGTTTCGTCAGTATAATTAATATAAATGTTTAGATTACTTGAAACAGCAGTTTTCAGCATTTTTCTTGATAAAATAATTAATTGTGCCTTGTGTCCTTAATAATTGATTGTACTCTTAATAATTGACCCAGATTATTCTTCGATTTGAAATAATTTTTAGTATGTACCTTCCAATATTGCTAAGGAAATCGTTCGGTTAATTAATCGTCATTTAATTGCTCCAGTACCAGTTCACTTTCAATTTCGAATAATTTTTAGCTCGATTAATATTAAGAGCCGCACAAAGTCTAAATAAAATAAATCTTGTCCAGAACATGTACCAGTTACTTTTAAATTATTTATTAACATTCCACTTTCAATTTCGAATATTTTTTAACTCAATTAATAATAGGAGCCACACAAAGTCTAAATAAAATCAATCTTGTTCAGAACATGTACCAGTTACTTTTAAGGCTCGGTAAGTTTAATGTTAATAAATAATCGTAGATATTTTATTTAATCAAAAAAATTGTTTTGGACCATCGATGATCGCAAGAAAACAGTGGGATCTCGTCCACCGACGATCAGAAGAGACATGATTGAATCTTTCCTATTTCGAAGGTTATTTCCTATCTAATCGTCGTCCAATTCGAGGCGTAATTAAGGATGATCGTTATCAGAACCGAAGCGAACGATTTTCATTTCACGATCCGCGACAACGATGGCAGACCGGACTGTCCTCGCGTGCGAGGAAGAACCAGACTCTGTCCTGTAGGAAATTGGCCGCGCTGAGCCTCGTTAAGGAAATTGCAATGATCCTCGTTCGCCTGGACTCCAGGCCCTAGAGAAGTCGCAAAAACAATCGGTGGCTCTCGTGCCAACGAGATTCGACCGTGGGACACGCGAAACTTGATAGAAAACTCGAAAAGAGAGAGAGGGCTTCCGGCAATTTGAAAACGTGGACAACATTGGCGAAAGGAAGTACACATTCAGTTTCTGCAAATCTATTAGGCGTGCAAATAATTTATTTATAATAATAATAAATATTATATTTATTATATTATATAATATATAATATATAATGTATTATATTATATTATTATTTATTAATATAGTAAATAATATAATTTATTCTTAACCCCTTACCGTATTTTTTTTACAGTTAGAAATGTTAATTACAAACGAATCAAATTTTATTAAAGTTTAAACGAAATGTGTAACTATTCGTATTTGTTAGATTTTGTTCTAAATAAATGTGTTTTGATTATCGATCGTAAGATTGTTAATAACAAAATGTATTGATGATCTCGGCGCAAAAGATCCTATCTTGGAAAGGATCCATACTAGGATCGAAACGTAGAAAGTTTAATGAAACTAGCAAAATTGCTTTAATTTATTCTCCGATCGAACCTTTGTTGCAAAATTAAAATTTATTGCTTTTTGGGTATTTATCATAAAATGTGAGTCCACACAGTATTGTTAGTTTTATAATGTAAAAGAGTCATTTGTAGTATTAATAATAGATGTTCAAATTTATTAAATCCAAGAAAATTTGAACATCTATTATTTATTATATGTATATTTATATATTATATATATTTATATATTCATATATAAATTTAAATATTAAATTAATATATATAAATTATATATTACACATTTTCGATCAAGAAGAATATTACTTTTTCTAGGATTGTTAGCAGCCTTGCAGTGAACGTAAAGGTAGTAAAATAAAAGACCGAATCGATCGAAGCATAAAAGAACGAGTATCCCTCTGTTCGAACACCAATTAACACGCAATTGTGATTTAAATTTAAAGCGGTATTGTAATTGAAAACGCGATAAGCACGATGATACAATTCGATCAACGATAATCACGTAAGAACAAGTGCTACTTTCATTCGCACACGCGAAACCATATCTATATAAACATTTATTAGCAACGTCGATAAGGAACATTTTTGGAAAATAGATATGCTTCTGTAAATTATTAGGAACGTACTGTGGCGAACCAACTGCTTCATTTATTAGGACATTGACTGTTGCTAGAAAATTAAAATATGCAGCTAAAACAATATAAATTATATTATATTATATTATATATGTATAAATATGTACTCGATATAATTCCACATCTTCTTAATATCAGAACCAAATGTGCTAAGAGCCTATTAAAAATTTCCCTATAATTTCATGGAACTCCATCGTTGCCCTTCTGATAAAAATATAAATCTTTCTTATTAGATAAGTAGTCTTGTATCTTTCTCTTTTTTTTCTGTCTAAATACTTATGTAAAAAGGGCTTCTGCCCGTCTATAATAAATAATAATAATTGATTTAAGAATCGATCAAAGGTCATAGTAATCTAGCCAACATCTTCGCTGCAACCTGCACCTGGTCCTAAAATTTTTTTTAATAGACAATACAGGAATGTTTCAACGGCAGAGCCCCGTTGTTTCCCAGTTTGTCGATCGACGTACGCTATCAGCCATTATTTCCGACGCTATCAGGGGCGGACGCGATTCTGCGCCAGTGCAATAAGAATGTTATCTCGAGTGTACGGATCTCCTCCGGTTCTCGTTGTCGCAGTCGAGGGTCAAGGTCCGCTGGCTTCGTTTATCGCGACGGATTTCGGATCGATCGCTCTTATCAGGGATCCTCGATCGCTGCCACGTAGTTACAGGTTGTTTACGATAAAAATGAGAATCTCTCTCTATCTTTAACTCTACCTCATACTCTCGAGCTCGTCGAGCACCGAACGTCAACCATGAAAATTCCCACAGTATCGAACCAGTTCAATTAAGTAAAAAGGTAAAATTAACAATTAAGTAAAACCAACAATTAAGAAGTTCTATATTCAAGTTTTATAAGAGTAAAACCAACAATTAAGAAGTTTTATATTCAAAAAGTAAGGTGAAACAGATACACAAAGAGCACAGTAAAAATAATGTTAATGGAATAAGAAATTAATGTTCATTGTGAGAAAACAACCAGTTGCATTGGCAAAAATTTAGTTAAAAATTTCACGTCCTCCTTCACGAGCTCATGTAGCACAGTTACGTAACACTACAACTGTTCCCCACATTATCTTGTTTGTTTGGAAATTATTTTTAGTCCGTAATGTTATGAAAATCAGTTCTGTATGGAAGGAAAAAATTCTTACACCGCGAGAGCTGTGTTTTGAAACGAGCCAATTGGTGGACGGGCGAAAGATAGAGCCACAATTCCACTGACTGCGATAACAGTTATCAAAGAACGTGACCCCAAAGTCTAGCCTCCGATGCACTCGGATCTGTACACATTTTCGGTGTTCAGGAAAGTACATTTCCCAGGCTTCTAGTTCCACGATAGATCTACATTATCTACATTATTTATTTATTTGTCAAGTTATTCGTCAACACATTCTCAAAATAATCTTAAAATGAACAATTTCAATGCAATAGATTAGTCAAAAGTCAGTTCCCGAGGAACGTAATCGATGCTTTTAACCGATGTGCTCATCTAATTTGTTTGTATCTGGACTGCTGAATCGTGCGCCCATTGAAAACGCGACGAGTCCATTAATCTCTCGGTTTTTCCTCCGGTTGTATTTCCAATTAGCAGGGGGGAATACGCGTTAGCGTAGTGACGCCTCTTACAAAAGTTGTAAGACTGTGTTTGTTCAGTTTTGTAATGTTCATTTATTATTCAATATTTCCAACTCCTATAGACGCACGAAGTTCTAAAAGTTAGACTGAAAATTCGCTGTGTGTCGGAATATTAACAAATTGCGTTCATTCGTTACCACAGACTTTTATGCAAATTAAAAATTATTTACATCGAACAGGAATTTCTTCCTCTATTTCATGATATCGATAATACATTCAAACTCTCGACCCCTGTTAACCTATCTCTCCTAATTGCACCAATCTTTGCCATAACTTTAAATTTGTTAATAAATCTCACCCTTACACATTGATTAACATTTTTAATGTCTACGTAAAAATTTTAAAAACATATTTTGAAGACATCGGATTGATTAAACATTTCACTGCATTGGAGGACATCACGTCAGCAATGAATCATGAACGTTGTCACATTATCAGACATTTATCAAACCTACAGATTCATTAAATTTTTAATGTCTACGTAAAAATCCGAATTTCAAAAACATTGTTTAAAGACATCGAATCGATTAAAAAATTCGAGGATGTCGCTTCAGCAATGAATTATGAACATTGTAACATTATCAGACGTTTATCAAACCTACACATTCATTAAATTTTTAATGTCTACGTAAAAATCCGAATTTCAAAAAAATCTTTTAAAGACATCGAATCGATTAAAAAATTCGAGGACGTCGCTTCAGCAATGAATCATGAATATTGTCACGTTATCAGACATTTATCAAACCTACATATTCATTAAATTATTAATATCTTCGTAAAATTCCGAATTTCAAAAACATCTTTTAAAGACATATAATCGATGAAAAATTTCACAGCATTCGAGGACGTCGCTTTAGCAATGAATCATGAACATTGCCACATTATCAGACATTTATCAAACCTCCAACTGCTGCAGATGTTTGAAACTGCACAATTCATCACTTCCATAAAATTCTCGACGAACAACTTCAGAAAATAAACGATTTCTCGAACGAATGAATAGCAAATCGTTTATTTGTACGACTCCATAGTGATCTTCCAAGAGGTGCATCGCGTCAGTTTCCCGCGAAGCAGCAGACATAAAGCGACAGATAACGACTAATACGAATTTCGCGCGGAAACGTGCCGCGCCAATCTGTTCGTACAGGAGGAAATGATTTCGCGATTCGTCATGCGCGATTCTGACAGCCGTGCTCGTTGGACGGGAGATAAACTATCGAAAGCGGCGCCGGGGAAAATTAGAAACGCGGAGTTCCGAGCCGAATTTCAGTCGAGTCGTATGTGTACTGGAAATATACTAATCGCTAGATCGTCTTCGATCCTCTTCGAGACCGGCACAGGTGCGACAGCTGACGTCAAAATCAAATTGTTCGCACGTTTGCCGGCGATAAAGCTACAGGCGGATTAAAATTCCGTCAATTGATCGATGGTTGTTACCAGGCAAGATCTTTATGCTGAATGAAAATGTGTATAATACATCATTTGTGTTGAAAGAGGATGCAAATTTAATGTTAATTAAAATAATTTCATTTAAATTATTCGAAAATTATTCTCACTCATTTTTGCCATAAATGCATAAAATCTGCAATCTAGTTATCACTTGATAGAGGATGTTAGTGGGAAATATTGAAAGTTCAGTCTAGAATCATTTAGTTATATTCACTATTTTAAAGTGTAGAATATCAGGAACCAAATGAATATGTTAATATTAATTAATGTCGATAAACGTAAATGAAAACAGTCCGAATGTCCAATCGTCAAGATACTCCTCGATTTCTCGCACCCCCTTCGCATAATTTTCTTAAACATTCGCGAGCCAGGATTCCGATCGTGCTAAATCCAACGTGACATAGTTCCCACGACTATAATCTATCATAGTTCAAACGCATTCGCATAAAGTCGAACCGGAAGCGGAGCTAAAATTCATTAAAAACGTGTGCTCACCGGCGAGGTACTTCTTGAGCATCTCCAGTCCATTCTTGACGTTCTCCTCGGTCTCCCGGAGCTCCTTGGCGGCGAAGGCGAGGGCTTCCGGTCCCGGCGGTGCCAGTTGTATTTCGAACGACATGTTTCCTATTCGCACGGTTTTGTTTTCGATCTCGTGGGACGGTTCAGCTTTCGCGGCGAGCGTGTTCGAAACGATCCTCGCGGCAGGACGACCGCGATATATCTGTGATCCGATATATCTCGCGGCCGGGGAAGGAGGTCTGTGCTCTTGTCCACCATCTCGGATCCAATCTTTGACCGCTCAAAGTCCAACCGGCGACCAACGAGACTGCTCTCGATCCCCCGGAGAAACGAGCAAACGATTTCGTGACTGTGAAACCGTGAAACTGTGAGACTGTGGGACGCGTCGCGCGCGGTACGTCACCTGATAATGAAGACAGAGACGCGCACACGACGGCCGTCGCCTGCCCGACGAATTGATAAGCATCGATCGTTGCCTCCACGAGTTTCATTCTATCTTTGTCTCTCTCGGTGACGAATCATCTGTTTCTTCGTCGGAAGAAACAAATCTACAAGCTTCATTTTCTTCTTCTTTCTGGTTGACGAATCATCTGCTTCTTCCTCGGAAGAATCGAATTTACAAGCTTCATTTTCTTTTTCTTTCTGACGAATCATCTGCTTCTTCCTCGGAAGAATCAAATCGGTGAGCTTCATTCTCTTCTTCCTTCTAGTTGGCGAATCATCTGCTTCTTCCTGAGAAGATCAAATGTACAAGCTTCATTCTCTTCTTCTTTCTGGTTGACGAATCATATGCTTCTTCCTCGGAAGCTTCGAATTTACAAGCTTCATCGGCGTCTTCTTCGAAAGTATTAAATCGGCAAGCTTCATTGTCTTTCTCTCTTTCTCTCTCTCTCTCGTCGACGACTAATTCGAAACAAATCGCACACAAACACGAAACTGTCGAACCCCGAGTGCGCTCTTTCTTACCGCAATCGAGGAGCGCGAATGATTGCGCTCTCGGGGACAGGTTGATTAGAGACCACTGTGACTCTTTCTGCGATTCATGCTTCGTGTACCGATGCCCCAGGATGTTTCACGATGCAGGAGGTAGAGGAGCCTGCTGCCGGGCACTTTGTCTCTGCACGGAAATTGGTATCGTTGAGGAAAATGGTAAGTATTGATGGTAACGTGTTGATTGCAGGCACTGGATACCTCCGAAATGGTTGGAAATGAAAGAAATTGTTGTAGATCAAAATTGAATGGTATTTCACTGTGCATTATATGCAAATTATGTGCATTATATGCAAATACACTTTAGCGCATCGATGTATCACAAATCAATATATGTTTATAATTAATATTGTTATTGTATATTATTTTTTATATTGAATTTATTATACATTACATATTATTACATATATATTGATCTAACCAATTTTCTTTTTTTTGTACATTCGCAGATTTAGATACTATAGATTAAAATAACAGATCAATTTCGTAACAGGAAGATGAATAGGTAAACGAGGAAATTGTAATAAGCGCGATGCTCTTCCGTTAAACAGTTTTATCGCGCCGTAAAATAACTTTTACAAACGAGAACACCTGCGGTCTTGCTCGGCGGAACACAAACGCATAATTTTATTGATGTCACACGTTGCGTAACAACAATTTTCTTCGACCGAAGAGCCTCCCATGACAAAAAACTGATTTACAAGCCAGCGAGGCATGAGGAGACCTTTACCCTAAACTGTAACATCCATAATTTTTTAATCGAGACCAATTAATTACAACACCTACTGCATCGCAGTTTCAAACCGAACTGCATCGTGTTTGGTATCATTTTAATCGGAAAAATGTAGCGAATGTGCATCTAAAAGTGGAACCATAAAATTTTTAAGACTTTAAAAAAAGCACACGCATGGAATATCCTACAAAATAATCTACAATTAAAAGGAAATAAGTTCCACAAGTTAAAAAAAAGAAACACATTTTTCACTAATAAAGTAGATAAGAATAATTTTTTAAAGCAGACAGACTCGATTTTATTATATAATAGAAATCTAATCACTCTTATAATATCCTGCAAATTAATCTACAATTTAAAAAAGGTAAGTTCCGCACGTTTAAAAAAACAACATTTTTTGCTAATAAAGTAGATAAGAATAATTTTTTTAAAACAGACAGACAGACTCGATTTTATCATATAATAGAAATCTAATCACTCTTAATGCCCCATAATACTTTGTCACTTCGTGTTAGCCGATGTTTTATCTGTTCTTCAGCTCGTCGCTCATGTTACCTTCTAATTCATCGAGGATTACGTAAAATATTGAGGAGTTAAAAATTGCAGCGAAACGTTGCCAACCACAATCGTTGCATCTTCCTATCTTTTACTACGCGAATGTACGCGCGCAAGCTGTTCATCGTGAGCACCAACAATTACGTTGACGAATTAATACATAGAATCAGGGAAAAATTACGGGGACTATTCGTGAGAACAACTGTTTGGTAGTTTTCTATTATTGTAACATTGTCCGAACGATTATCACAGGAAAATCTCGTTTCCTCTTCGAGATTGATACGCATTCAGGCACTCGACCAACGTAATTTGAATGGAAACTAAATTTAATTGCAATCTGATTAGCTCGATATCGATCAGATGCAATCAGTATTTTTGTGAAACGGTTCACCTTGCAGCGATTAAAACGTCGAAAAGATAAACTTGATCCTCGCGAATTACTCATTCGCAGTACACAAGGTTAATACCGATCGAGATTATACTCTTCGAGAATTTATAATCAATTTTTAATTTCACAGTGGAAATATTATTAGCTCGATCATTTTCGTAGACGATAATAATAGATCATCAAGAGTGCAATGAAAATAGAAAATCAATACACCTCGGAGGTCCATTCGATATCTATTTGAATCAGTATTTGCATTACAATCCACTGATTAATGTGTCGGAAAGATAAATATTGATCCACGTGATTAATTAATCTACACCGAATAAGATTAGCAGACAATACACTGACCGCAGTTTAAAATAATACAAAGATTAAAACGATTTAATTATGTCATTATGTATATATATGTATATACAGGGTGTCCCAAAACTGTTGTACTTCCTTGACGATTCATTCAAAGTACAACAGTTTTGGGACAACCTGTATATACATATATATACATAATGATATAATTAAATCAATATTTATTAATTAATTTAATTAATATTTATTATATATTTAATAGAGATAGCTAATTCCTAAAGAATATAATTGCATGGTGAAAGAGGATGAACAGTTAAAATTCTCTGACGGTATCTTCTCGGAAAGTGCATCGAAACAAAGAAATCAGTGCATCGCGCGTCCCAGAATAAAAATTCATAGTTTAATTTCCCAGTGAAAGAATGAACAATAAATCTTCTCTGATTACGAAAGGATCAACAAGAAACAAGAGCTCCCCGCGAGATCGCAGGGGAGTGGAGAAATCAGTGCATCTCGAAGGTGTGCAAACAATTTCTTATCCGGCGTCGATAAAACGAAAGAAAACATATAAATAACAAGCAAATCTCATTGAAATTTGTTATGTTTTCTTAACAATTCGCTCGGAAGCCTTATCGTCGAATTTGTTGACGAAAGCGAAAACGAAGTTGACAGAGATAACATTGAAGATCGGAAATGTAGCCAGGGCCGGTTTATTTAAATTCACTCGGTTCTTCTCCGCACGTAGCAAACTCCAGATAGAACAACGATTAAAGTCCAATATAACAATTCCTCTGACTCAAAGACGATATTTTGCTCGAGTGTATCATTCGATAAACGACTTGTGCACTCGATAATGCACACGTCGCGAGGCAGCGTTGTTGCAACCGCGAGATTCGTGCAAACACATTTCCGGGAAAAGTGGGACGTAAACACTTTCCTCGCGCGGATCAAAGTGAAATTTAAATTAGCCGCTGCCAATTGATGCTCTCGAACGGTGCGGAACAATGCGCAATCAGCAATTAACTCTGTCATCCAATTTCCACAAGATGAAATCAAATCTCGGTATTCTCACCGATGCCATTTTTTGTATCAGAACATCGTAACATTGTTAAGGATGTTTGTTTTTTTATTTTGCAATTAGAATCTCAAAGTAGAGATTATTTTGCCATACAATATGTTTCAATACATTATTATATATTAAATAATAGAATACAATTATATATAAATAATCGTTGGATGGTAAACAAGCAATTTTTAAACCTATACAGTTTTCTTAAATATTTAACTAACAAGCATTCAGAAATTCAGAAAGATGTTAAGGATGTTCTGGAGGTATAATGAGAGAAAAAAATATAAGAAATTCGAAATCCATCAATATATTGGCAATGAAAGCCACTCATAAATATATTTTGCATTTAAAAAAACAAATTTATAAAGCTTTCATTTAATTAATGAATTTAATGTTATATTTATTTTTTAGTCAAATTGTCTTCGTATTATAAAAAATTGTAAGTGACTCTCGCGAATGATTCTGCCCCCTGATTTGAACTTCAAGATACTAAATTTGTGATATTTGATATATATATATATAATTATGCAATAAAATGTTAAATATAAATATTTACATAAATTGAAAATACCTCAGAAAGCAATATTCATGGTTATTATTGAAAATAAATATGTAAAGTTTGTACTCAGTGTGTTGTACTTGAGTATATCACTGTACTCAGCTGTATTTTTGTATTCGAGAGTTGGTGGTATTGTTTAATAACATAGAATAATATAATTATGTAAGAATTATATCTTGTCAAATTTTCAAATATTTTGTTATTTTTTTTATACCTCCAGAACATCCTTAACTTCCCTGGAATTGTACAGTGATTTCGTGTTTGCGTTCGAGGAGTCGGATTATAAATAAAACACGACCGAATCGAAACGTATATTGTATGCAAATTATCCGAGACTACTGTAGAGATAAAAAAGTGTGTATCATCGTTCGACGAAATTGAATCACAGCATGTCTTCTTCTGTTACATTCGGTCCGAACTATCTTATCCGGTATTAATTACCGTGAATATTTAGTAAACATTTAATCTCGACATTGTTTCGTCATTTTTTCAAGTGAACTGGTAATTAATATATTCTTCTTTAAATTCTTCAGAAAGGAATATCAATGATTAACCAGTCGATTGACGTTTGCGTTGCTTAAAAATTGAACGAACTCTCGTCTTATTCGCCGGGCCCGATTTATATTCAGCGGGGCCACGAAATTATCGTTCCAGTTCGCGGACCGCATAAATCATGAAAATCGTTCGCGCGTTCCTGGGTTAAGCGTCTTCTGAACGTGCCGTAATATTTTGCGACGCGTGTCGCCGTGCATAATCATTTTTCTTCTATTTTTCTCGGACAACTTCAAACGCCAGTGACCGACGATCAATGTAAATTGATGTAAATTAGTCGTGACAAAAAAATTAGATGTTGTCGAAAGGAGGAAACCTTCGACGGCTCGACTTTGACACGCGTCGTTTCGAAGTGGATCGGAAATATTCCGATTCTGTGCATCTTTTAGTCTCGTTCCATTTAAGCTTTAATATTTAGCTTAACAAATCATTTGTATATCCTAAGTGTACAATCTGGGCGAGGAGACACTGTAAATCATTTTTAATTCGAGCGCAAATCATTCATATCGGAATTTAAATTGAATACAGCGGCAAACTGTTTAAACTGATAAATTCCTGGAAGTGATTACCAACGCTATCTAGCGGTGGATGTCAGATATTCTGATTATTCTCTGTCGGTAATATTTCGCTAACAGTTTCAGTGTTTTGCCGCTACGTCTACTGGCGCTGTACGAATATTTAAAATAATTAGTGCGAGAATTTAAATTGAACCTTAATTAAAAATTTATTATAAAATTTAAAGAAATAAATAATTAAATAATAATAATAATTTATTTAAATTTAATTAAATCAGTCGTGCCAGTATTTAATATAAGCGTTTAATCGAATAGACTAATTTCTGAGTAAACATTTATTCAAAATTATATCGTAACGCTTAATATACTCTGCACTTTTATTGAATAAACACATCAATATTCTTCCTGTAAATAACGTACCTCACCAAGCAATTTATATGTCGCAGATGATGCCGATGATGATTTCAAGGCACGTGCCTTGCAGAATCGATGAGAAACGCGTATTCTACTTTCGGACTGAGGGTGTGCCAAATATAAAGATTTCTTTTTTTAAATATTTAGAACCTCTGGTTATGAAACTAAAAGAGTAGGACAGGGTAGGAATAATCCTAGAGTCACTTCAATTACACGTCCCTAAAAAAAGATCATTTTGATCAACTCGTCCCCCGCCCCCCTAAAATTAAATCCTGGGTGTGCCACTGATGTAAACCAAATCACATTTCTTAGTTGTAAGGCTGAAATAAAGCAAATAATTATTATGCAACTACATCTGAGTTAATATTGTTCTTAACACGAAAAAATTAAATTACGGAGATAAAAAACTTGTAAAAATATTACTTTCTATTAAAAAATATTTAGAACCCCTGGTTCATCGTTGCTCCATGACCAGGCTTAAAAATTTTACGATCTTTCCCAAAGAAAGTTTGCCGACCGCTGTTCACCGATGCTTTTAGGCGATCGATAGTGCAGTCGAATAAATTTGAAGTCATCACGGAAGAATGCAGCAGTGGCAGCAAATCATCGGGCCCCGACGTCGTCGGTGCGTCGTAAATTCGTCGGAAGCGAAGATATTCTTGTTACACGCACCAATTTGCATGAGGATCCTGCACGCTAGTCCCGGGAAACTCCTAAACCAGGATGACGTAGTCCGCGAGACAAAGCCGGCACCTGAAACCCGTTCGCGGTTAGTGGTTGGATAGAAAGAGTTGAGCGATCTATGCGTCGCCACCCACGTCGCCCCGGGCGTCTTTCGTCGGGGATGATGATGATGATGAGCGAATCCTTTCACCTCGCCGGGGGTATCCTTATATATACAAGTATTCGACAAAGACTCGCTTCGCAATGGTCCGAGACACGCGGACCACGAAGGAACGATTCAACCGATCGTCCGCGACGATTCATCCCAAGATGATCCAGGCTCCAACGATTCTCCTGCTGATCGCTACACTGGTCATCGGATCTGGTAACTATTCAGCCGTTCCTTTTTTTCACGCGTTCAAACTATTGTTCAGTCTACTCGCGATCCACTCGTCCTCGCATTCCTTCGCTATTTATACGCGTTGACGCATCGATGTCCTTTCGTCACACGAAACATCACTGCTTTCAGGAGCCTACAGGACCAACTCCGCCGGCGCCGCCTACGGTACGTAGAATCCTCTCGAACTGAAAAATTCACCGACGACAACGGAATTAATCGCAAGGTCCGATCGTAACTCGCGCGCGATCTTCTAATTACTAGTTGCCTCGGCAGGATCATTATATGTGATTGTTACTTTGTACGACGTTCGACCTCTGGGATCTGCATGGATTTTCCGTTTCCTCGCTGACGCGAATTTTCATTAAAAACTGGTTCGTCTCGACCAGTTATTATATTCTGTAAAAACGTGTTGCTTTTTGAACTAGTTTATTGAAATTAACCCTCGTATGCTCCTCGAAAATAGCTGCAAAAAATGTTGTATTCTGGATACTTCATATTTTTATATTTATTAAGTACAATTTTTGAGAGAAATATAAATTACAAACGGGGTTGTTTTAGGTGGGGGTTGTTTTCGGTCTAATGGTCGGTAAGGGATGAATCATAGGGATGAAGTTCAAGGTTGAGTAATCAAAGATAGGATGCTGAACTGAAACACTTAGAGTACATGAGTGATTACTAATGCTAGAGAGAATCTTATCGTTGGTATACAACAAAAAGAGTTAAATCAACAAATTATGTTTCAATTTGTAGCATCAGATTTTAAAGAAATACTCATAATAACACAGACATACATAATAAACATAATAATCTCAATTCATAATTAAACAATTAAAAAACAATTAAACATAATAATCTCAATTCACAATTAAACAATTTAAAAACAATTAAACAAAATCACAATTAAACATAATAATCTCATAATAATACAGACATAAAAGGATGAATAATTTTACAGTATTTTAAAAATATTGAATGGGTGAATTTGCACCCTGAGGAACGTACGAGGGTTAAATCTGAACAAGATATTGGATGTGTTTATTAATTAATTGTTTTAAAAACAATTTCTATGTTCATTGGGAAATGCTTCCCCTTATTGGGAAATATTTATGAGTAGCGCGTAGAGGCAGTGTTTAATCATCCTCGAAGGATGTTGTACATACCGTGCTTTCTCGCTGCAGGCGGTGCATCCGCATCGGCGAGTGCAGGAGCGTTCGCATTGAGCGGTTCTGACGCATTCGCCGGCGGCGTGGAGGTTCCCGGAAGTGATCACAGCGGCCACAAAGGGATTCGCAGCTACGACGGAGCCGGATACGCGAACGAGAACCAGGAAGACGGTGGCCATGGTCATCGTTCCGGTGATTCCGGACCTGGGGGCAAGACAGACAAGAATGGATGTCCCAAGTGCGAGAGGAAGTGGGAGGACGACGATTACTGGGAGAAAGAGGAGGACTGGCAGGAGCCAGAAGAGGAAGAGGATGAATGTGACGACGGAGACGACGGACAGTACAGGCCGGAGCATCATTACGGTCACAAGAAGAGGCCTGGTGGATCTGGGAACGTGCAGAAAGTTGGTGCACCAGGTGGAGGAGGACAACCGTGGAATGGAGGTCCTACTGGTGGGTCAGGACCAGTCAAAGGTGCCCCTACGACCGGTGGAACTTCACCTGGTTCCCCATGGAACAAACCAACGACTGGACAACAGCCTGGACAATACCCTGGACAACAGCCTGGTCAACAGCCTGGACAGAGTCCTGGACAACAATCTGGACAATACCCTGGACAACAGCCTGGACAATACCCTGGACAACAGCCTGGTCAACAGCCTGGACAACACCCTGGACAACAGCCTGGTCAACAGCCTGGACATTACCCTGGAAAACAGCCAGGACAACAGCCTGGACAATACCCTGGACAACACCCTGGTCAACAGCCTGGACAATACCCTGGACAACAGCCTGGACAACAGCCTGAACAACACCCAGGACAACACCCTGGACAGCAGCCTGGACAATACCCTGGACAACAGCCAGGACAACAGCCTGGACAACAACCAAATCAGCAGCCCGGTTCTGGATGGAACGGTGCACCTGGAACTGGCCCCCAGACGAATCAACCCGTCGGAGGCTGGAACAATAAGCCCCAAACTGGTTCTCCGTGCTCCGGTGCTGGTCAACCTGGCTCGAGCTGCAGTCAAGGTCAGCTAGATTTTTGATGAGTTCTTCTTTGCATAGTTCTCGTTTCGACGACTGGTTCGCAACACCATAAAAAGAAAATTGAAAAGGAACTAAGCTTTTAAACTGGATTTTGATTTGTTATTATTCATAATTTATGTCCATAATTTATGTTATATACTTAGAATGCGTTCTCTGTGTAGGCTCTAGCGGCGTTGGACCCGTGAAGCAAGCACCTCTGCCTGGTATACCAGCACCTACTTACCAGAATCCTGCGAGTAATCCTCAAGGATCGCCGGCTGGATGCACTCCCGGTGCTTACGGCAATTGTGGAAATAATCCTGATGGTCAACCTGGACCTCACGGAACTCCCTCCGGCTCCCCATACGGTGGACCAAATTCTGGACAACCGGGCGGTCCTGGAAATGCAGCAAACCCTTGGAATCCAGGAACGAAAAATCCAGGAAGCCCAGGAGGTCCTTGGAATTCGGGAAATCCCAATAATCCAGGAAGCCCAGGAAGTCCCTGGAATTCAGGAAGTCCAAAGAGTCCAGACAATTCAGGAAGTCCCTGGAATTCGGGAAATCCAAAGAGTCCAGACAATTTAGGAAGTCCCTGGAATTCGGGAAATCCAAAGAGTCCAGACAATTCAGGAAGTCCCTGGAATTCTGGAAATCCAAAGAGTCCAGACAATTCAGGAAGTCCTTGGAATTCGGGAAGTCCAAAGAGTCCAGACAATTCAGGAAGTCCTTGGAATTCGGGAAGTCCAAAGAGTCCAGACAATTCAGGACGTCCTTGGAATACGGGAAGTCCAAAGAGTCCAGACAATTCAGGAAGTCCTTGGAATTCAGGAAATCCAAAGAATCCAGGTGCTCCAAACCCTACAGGAAATCAGCCACAGAACGGCGCACACGCGAACGCAGGCTCCAGTGCTTCTGCAGGAACTTCCCCTACAGGACCAGCTCCTGGACATGGACCGAATGCAGGACAAGCTCCCGGTTCTAGCCCTTCACCGACGTATAACCCGCATTCTGGAGACAAAAAACCAGATTCAGGTAGCAGGACACAGTGGCCTGGATCGCAAAATAGCAAACCGACCCCTGGAGGGAAACCAAATCACGGCAAGCCTAAACATTCTGATGATGGAGAGAGCAAGATATTTCACATCAACGTGATTCCTGCTCCAGGTAGTCCAACTGGTGTCAGACCCCATGGCACCACGAAGGCACCCAACGGTGGAACAGATACAACAAAACCTACATTTGGCAATCAACCGAACCAGTATGGGCAACCAACCACACAGAAGCCTTCCTATACACCAGGACCTTATGACGGAACTGGAACTACAAAACTTGCTCCGTATGGAGGTACTACGAAGTACCAACCGGGACCTTACGGAGGAACCACAAAACAACCCTATCAACCTGGTCCCCAAGGTGGCCCCGGAACACAGCCTGGTCAAAATCCTTATCAACCAGGACCTCAGAATGGACCAGGAACGCCGAATCAACCGTATCAACCTGGACCTCACGGTGGAACAGGACCTAACAATCAGCCCTGTCAACCTGGATCTCAAAGTGGAGCATGCTCCACTAAGCAGCCCTATCAACCAGGTCAAAATCCTTTTCAACCTGGACCTCATGATGGAACTGGTCCTAGCAAACAACCATACCAACCCAGTCCCCATGGTGGCCCTGGAACACAACCTGGTCAAAATCCTTATCAACCAGGACCTCAGAATGGACCAGGAACGCCGAATCAACCATATCAACCTGGACCTCACGATGGAACAGGACCTAACAATCAGCCCTGTCAACCTGGATCTCAAGGTGGAGCATGCTCCACAAAGCAGCCCTATCAACCTGGTCCCTATGGTGGCCCTGGAACGAAGCCTGGTCAAAACCCTTTCCAACCTGGACCTCAAGATGGAACCGGACCTAACAAGCAGCCCTATCAACCAGGACAAAATCCTTTCCAACCTGGACCTCAAGATGGAAGCAGCCCCAACAAGCAGCCCTACCAACCTGGTCCCTATGGTGGCCGTGGAACAAAGCCTGGTCAAAATCCTTTCCAACCTGGACCTCATGATGGCACCGGCCCTAACAAGCAGCCCTATCAACCAGGTCAAAATCCTTTCCAACCTGGACCTCATGATGGAACAGGCCCCACCAAGCAGCCCTATCAACCAGGACAAAATCCTTTCCAACCTGGACCTCAAGATGGAACTGGCCCCAGCAAACAGCCCTATCAACCCGGTCCCTACGGTGGTCCTGGAACAAAGCCTGGTCAAAATCCTTTCCAACCTGGACCTCATGATGGAACAGGCCCCAACAATCAACCCAGTCCCTTCGGTGGTCCAGGAACAAAGCCTGGCCAGAATCCTGACACCCAGAAACCATTCAACGAGCATCCTTCTGGAGGACCAGGTGGCTGTTCAGGTCAATCTTGTGGGAGCGGAAGCGGAAGTGGGTGCAGCGGGTCTCCGGATCAAAAGAAGCCTTGCGGAAGTGGTAGCGGATGCAGCGGGTCTCCGGATCAGAAAAGTCCTTGCGATCAAGGTGGCTCTACTGGTGTAGACAAAGTTCTCGGTCCGCTCGGCGACGGTAGCCCTAACGACCTTTCCCAGAATGCACAGGGTGTATTCCCTGGAGGAAGTGGCCCAACTACTGGAGGATCCAGTGGTCCAGGATGCGGTTACGGTGGTTGTAAACCTGGTTCTCCAACACCTGCAGTCCACGGTGCGCCTGGATCTTACGCGGAAAATCCTTTCTTGAATGGAAAGGTGTCTTCCCCTGTCGGAGGTAATTATTAAAATCATTAGCTCGGGTATTTTATGCAGTTCTTAGAGAAATGATTAGTAAAAATTTAAAACGGTACAAAAGATTAGAATTTTCATCTGTTCCAAGTCATTGACACGCTTAAAAATTGTCCTCGCAAGAGAAATTAAAAAAATTAACTTTCCTTCTAGGCGACTCCCAACCGGACACCAACAGCAAGCCAATCGGCCAGGGCAATCCGTTCTTCAACGGCGGGGCTGCACCTGCAGGTGCAGTTGCAGTTTCAGGTGCAGGATCCTGGTCCAATTCAGTCGGTTCACCCAAATTCCCGCCGACTGGAGATGCGTCGAAGCCCATTGGCAAAGATAACCCCTTCTTCGGGCCAGGAGCAGGTGGTGCTGGAAACAATGCACCTGCTGGTACGTTACCTGGGCATCAGGGCACAGGAGGCTTACCTGGCGGAGCTGGATCCCCTAATTTCAACGGTGCAGGTCATCCAGGTGGTCCTGGATCCTATTATCCTCAATCCGGTGGAAATTCTGGACTGGATGATGATCAACAGCAACATCAACATCCTCTAGCGACGATCCGTGGCTCCGGGAGCGGCGGCGGCGTCGGAGTTGGCCCCGGCAGTTTCGGAGCTGCCCCAGGGGGCGGCGCAGGCTTTGGAGCAGCCCCAGGGGGCGGAGTCGGCTTCGGTGGAGCGTTCGCCGGCGCGTTCAGCAGCGCACAATCCTCCGCAGGTGCGTTCGCGCGATTTTCGAATCGTTTTCTAAGGTTGAAATCTGCAGACCACGTCGACTGGAATTAATAGAACTGAATGAACAGTGAATCGTCGCGCTCGCTCGTAAAGAATCGTTTCGACGAGGCGATTTCCCACAGTAACGCATTAATCAAAGACGCAGTTTGTTAACTGGCTAATCGTCGATCGCACGCTTCCGGTCTGTTTTGAGCCTCGTTATGTTGTGTAACCGTGAAGAGGAGCGCATAAACATTGGTTGTAATTAAGGAACATATCTATTCGTGGAGTATTGCGCGTTACAGAAGATCGAATCGGAATGAATGAATGAAACGAATATACTTCTTCGCAGGTGCCGGTGCACAACCAGGTTTGGGTCTAGCCAATGGCGGAAGTTGGTCTGGGAGCAATGCTGCGAGCAACGCAGGAAACGGAGCCTGGGCTTCGAGCGGGGCTTCCGCTTATGCGAGTAGCAACGCCGGTAGTAAGTATCCTTTGAAATTATACGAATTGCATAAATTGGAACAGGTACACGTGGCACAATGCTTGAAAACTGTATCTCTTCAAGATGATCCACATAGGGATCGAAGCGTCGAGTTAAATTAATTTACAAACTTGCTGTTAGTCTATAAATTATCGAACAAAATTTAGTATCACTACAATTTCGAGAAGAATTTCAATTTGCTCGTGGATCGTGTAAAACTGATTTTACGTTGAAAATATTATCAGTTTTAATTGATTGAAGGCTATCATGAACAAACAAGAACGTCATACTGTGCTGGAATTTTCCGATGATTCGATCCCGTAATTAATATAATTAACGTTTCAGGCTGGTCCGGCGGCGTCAAAGGATAACGGAGAAGTTGTGACGAGAGGTCTGTCAACGTCGCTCGAGAAGTGTGTCGTTGACGCGTCGAGATCCTTAACGCGGACAATCGTTAATGTCCGCTTTGTACTATTAATTTCGCTTGTAATTTATTCTATTCCGTTCCTCCCCCGACGAGATACAATCGCGTACGACCAATAAAAAGAAGTGAATGTATTATTTCACCGAGACTCCTCGTAATTACCGGCTAAACTAATCGCCGATTCGTCGAACAGATTGTACCGCTATTACACGACGGCTGATGCCGCGACAGATAATTGCTAATGACATAAGCGATGAACCGGCCACGTGGCCAAACGTGCGATCCGAACGTGTATCCATTAAAACCAACAAAACGAGTTATGCACGTTGTTTAATTACGAGACCATTATCCGCCATTCATTATCCACGATCCCCCATTCCGCGATAATTTATATCCGTTTAGGAATCTACGGTGTAACAGCGATCGCTTGCAGTTCGCGAAATCGATGCATAAAAATCGCAACATTATGGATATCGGAGATGCGTCGAGTTTAATCGACGATTTGCGGTGAATATCGTTTCTATATAAACGCGTTACACGGCCGACAGCCTATTAATAGAATTCCCAATGACTGCGCTACACCGCAAGATGAAAAATCATGTTTCATATAATAACGCTAAGCAAAAGTATTCGATTGAAGTTGAGATAGGCGATTCGACAAAGTCTAATAAATGATAAATTTTGTCTTTGCAGTATTCATTAATCACATGTGCGAATTTCTAGAATTATCATCCGGCAGTCGACGCGTTCACACGAGTGTTAAAATAACTGGAAAGACGGAGATTCTACGAATAAGTGTTGTTGCACATCTCTGGAAGCTGTCCAAATAAAACGGAGAAACCTGTTCCGTCTAATGGCCGATTGATTAACAGTAATTTGTTAAGCGAGACTATGCGAGTCTTGTGTAATTGAAACGAAATAGTCGATAAACGATTCGTTTTATCAAGACCCGTGCAAGTTTCGAAGCGATCGACGCGAGCCAATGATCGAATGATCATAAACAGATCACCGGTGTCCGCAGTAATTCCGCTTACATCATCACCGGACTCCTCGAGGCGGTATTAGTCGCGAATTATTCATGAGGTTCTGCCGCTAAAGCAGATGAGCAATCGAAGAATCTTATCGATTCGCGAATCGTACGAGACACAATGGATCCGGGATCGAGAATAGCGTCGATGATCGATCGCGTCGTTGCATCCCCGAGGTATTTTAAATAGCGAGGATCGTACAACGGACGATGATAGCAGGATGACACGTTTGATTAACGCGATCGCGCGGTGTATTTTCGTCTGAATATAATCGTCGTCGCGAACATGGGAAGGTAGAACCGTGTCGTACGCGACGAATTATTATCAATTATGCTACACACGTCCAGCTACAATGACCAATCGTTTATTCGTGATGGTACCATCGTACAAAAATATCCTCGCAGTCGTTTCAGCTCAACCAGTTCCAACTTTATTCACGACCTCGTGCTTGGAACGGATACAAAGCGATCGACTATTCTAGAGCTCGATAATGATAGTAGAGAGAATTAAAGGGAATAGAGATGACAAAGGACGGTCGCTTAGAAATTACAGAAACGCGTGTATAATAGAAACAAACTTCATTCTATTCGATCACAGGTGAAAAATTTCATAAACTGTTGTTCGCTAGCTATCGCCTCTTCACTGGATTCCAGTGTTTCGTCCGTGGGGAGAGAGTGTTCACGTGGTCTTGCCAGCGGAAACTTTGTACGATCCCTTCCCGGTAGAGTCGATGTTGGCTGCGCTGCTGCTGTGGACACCCTTGGCGCCGGTCACAGTGCCGCTCTTCTCTGCGCCTTCGTCGATGTCGCCAATTCGGGAGAAAAGGCTGCGTGAAGATAAAAGATAGTTAGTCCTTTGCAGCTGGGATAGAAGCTAGGTAAACAAAAGTGAAACTTACTCTACTCCGTGGCCACCGTCACCGCCGTAACCACCATAGCCGCCACCAGGTCCACCGTAACCTCCGTAACCTCCGGCGTTCGCGTTCGCGCTCGCACTTGCATGAGAACTAGCTCCGGCTCCGGCGAAAGCGTTTGCGTTTGCTATAGCTTGTGCATTTGCGGAGGCGCTCGACTGAGCGTTCGCAGAAGCTGATGATCCTCCATATCCACCACCGAGTCCACCTGGTCCGCCCCTACCACCGCCATAACCACCTGCTCCACCACCTCCGGCGCCTCCGTAACCTCCTGCTCCGCCACCTCCAGCGCCACCGTATCCACCGGCTCCACTTCCGCCACCACCGTAACCACCGGCTCCACTGCCTGCACCGCCATAACCACCGGCTCCACTTCCTGCACCGCCATAACCACCGGCTCCGCTTCCTGCGCCACCGTAGCCTCCAGCTCCACCTCCCAAACCACCGCCTCCTCCGTGACCGCCTCCAAGGCCACCTGCACCTCCGTGGCCGCCTCCAAGGCCGTTACCTCCTCCAAGTCCACCACCGCCTCCAAGGCCGCCAGCACCACCGTGACCGCCTCCGAGGCCACCCGCACCTCCGTGACCGCCTCCAAGGCCGTTACCTCCTCCAAGACCACCACCGCCTCCAAGGCCGCCGGCACCTCCGTGACCACCACCACCTCCAAGACCGCCAGCACCTCCGTGACCGCCTCCAGCACCACCAGCACCTCCCTGACCATAACCACCGGCTCCACCTAAGCCGCCACCATAACCGCCAGTCTTCGTTACTCCTCCAGATCCTAGCACAGAAACGAACAGATATTAGTTGTCGGAGAACGCAAAGAGGAAGGTCTGAAAAATATTTCAGCATACTTCTTTTTACGTAATTGATTCAAACTGCAAATATGAAATACTAAAAAATGTAGCAACTTACCTCCGTAACCTCCGCTTCCTGCTCCAGCGCCACCACCATGGCCTGCACCACCTCCGGATCCTCCATAACCACCGGGTCCTGAACCTCCGCAACCACCGGGGCCACAACCACCGGCTCCGCCTCCACGGCCTCCGCCGCCACCAAGTCCGCCTCCATGTCCACTGCCAGCTCCACCGCCGGATCCTCCATATCCTCCAGCACCACCTCCGGCACCGGATCCACCATATCCTCCAGCACCACCTCCGGCGCCGGATCCTCCATAACCACCGGGTCCTGAACCTCCGCAACCACCGGAGCCACAACCACCGGAGCCGCCTCCAAGGCCTCCTGCGCCACCGTGTCCGCCTCCAAGGCCTCCTGCGCCACCGTGTCCGCCTCCAAGGCCTCCTGCGCCACCAAGTCCGCCTCCATGGCCTCCTGCGCCACCGGCTCCACCTCCAAGGCCACCACCGCCTCCAAGACCACCACCGCCTCCTAAGCCACCACCGCTGCCAAGGCCACCTCCATGACCGTCACCGGCACCGCCTCCTAAGCCACCACCGCTGCCAAGGCCACCTCCATGACCGTCACCGGCACCGCCTCCAAGGCCGCCTCCAAGACCACCTCCAGCTCCACCTCCTTTTCCACCGCCATAACCACTGCCGCTACCATATCCTCCTCCACCACCTCCGCCACCGCCACCGCCGCCTCCACCGCCTCCTCCAAATCCTCCCCCAAAGCCTCCTCCGAATCCGCCACCTAATCCGCTGCCTAGACCACCAAGGCCTGACCACGGTGATCGTTTCGCTCTTATCTCAGCATCTGCAAAAGAAAATTATCTAATTAACCTTCTTTCCTCAAGCAATCATCTATCCGCGAGTTCTAAAAATGCGAATCCAGTTGGATCGTGGACAGAAACTTCTTCAACGTTCACGGAAATCCCAAGATAGGGATCCTTCTGGGAAATTCAAGAATTGTTTGGAACATTAGCTAACTACGAAGATGAACAGCGGTCGATCGTCGGGTTTTCTTTCATGATCAATAAAAGTAAAGTAAGGATACTTGGTCCCCGTAGGGTTTCAAGTCCATACACCATCTCCTTCTCTTTCCAAATCCAGTGGGACCTACTTTTTATGGTGGGTTCCGAACCACCTTTCTTTCATGATCAATATTCTATCTTGAAATTGTAGAAAATCTATGATACTGTCTAAATTATGAATCCCATAATGCACCGACATCGTCCCCGCAGAGGTAATGAATCTTATTGATTGTGTAAAGCTTCTTCCATCCGTGATCAAATAATTTGTACATTTAAAAAGTACATAGTCACACGTTCTAACCGCACAACACGGAAGCATCAGACCAGCACCGTACAAGTTATTTTCATGTAGTTTAACAGAACGTCCACTTAGCAACAACGGCACAGATTGGACACTTTATTTTCCCTATTTCCTCTTGGTAGTTTGCGAGTACGTCGATGCTGGTCAGATGACAGCCTTACTTACAAACAGTGATGACATAGAAATGAAAAAGAGAAAAATACCTTGCGCATGGACGCAGACGAGGGCCACCGCGGCGATCAGCCCGATTTTCTGGTACCGCCACATAGTCGTCGAGAGATCGATTCTTCTATTCCGCTGTTACGCGAATCGCTCATCTTTATATCGTCCCTCCCACTCTGATTAGACCGCGGATCTTCCTGAAACCGTCGCGACGCTTCCTCGAACGCAGATCTAAGCGCGAAACGCGGCAACGGGGGCAGAAAAACGTCCGTTGGCCAAGGCTAAGGTAAACCAGCGATGATCGCACCCGCAAAAACCGATATCCTCGCTTCTTCGAATAGCCCAGCTCTTCCACGAAACGATCGCCTCCAGCGGTGTCGGCACGTCGTTGAACTTCCCTGTCCATCAATGTCAATCTTCTTTTTTCCGATGCTTAAGTCATAGCCAAAATACTTCCTCGGTTCTTCACGATATCTGGAAACCTTATTATTATTATTATTTATTATAGACGAACAAAAGCCCTTTTTACATAAGTGTTTATAAAGAAAAGAGAAAGATACAAGACTACTTATCCAATAAGAAAGAAGAGACATGCGCACAAAGCCAAAGAAAAAAAAGAAGAAAAACAAACAAAATGATGTTGTATTTGCACAAAGACAAAGAAAAAAACAAACAAAATGACATTGTTTTCGCACAAAAACAAAGAAAAAAAGAACAAGCAAAATGATATTGTTTTCAGAGCGTACCGATTACGAGCGACGTTGCATTTAATCGGTTAGACCTCCACCATTAGAATGTTTACACAGTCGCCATTTTGACAGAGCTGGTACAAATCGTTTTAAATCGCTGAGCATAACGACGAACGCGGACTCGCGAAATTATTCTTAATCGATTAGACCTCTACCATCTAGGATGTTTATACAGTCGCCATTTTGAAGGAGCTCGTACAAATCGTTTTAAATCGAGAGCCACGATGCACGCGAAATTGTGTTTTTAAAAAGTTAGACCTACCACCTCGCATATTTCTGTTATCGTAAGAAACCAGAGTGCATCAAAACACATAGATTAGACATCTCGGACGAGGTATAGCTCGTTAAGAACAAGCATAAAGTATGCTATTACTATCCTCCACTTCTTTCTTGATTTTTGATCCTCTTCGATCCTGAAGAGCAACAATTATGATATGAACAGTTAGAATATCGGTGAGTTTTCAGCAAAACAATTTGCGAGACGTCGTTGTAATTGATGCGTCACGAGCATCATTTTTCAAGGATATTATTTACGACCCACTTCGATCCTGAAGAGCAAAAATTGAAAAGCAGGCACAAGCTTTCAGAAAACAATTTGCGAGACGTCGTTATAATTAATATGTCACGAGCATCATTTTTCAAGGATATTATTTTAGACACTCTTCAATCTTGAAGAGTAAAAATTGTAAAGCAGGCAGAAGCTTGCAAAAAACAATTTGCGAGATGTCGTTATAATTGATACGTCGCGAGCATCATTTTTGAAGGATATTATTTACGACCCACTTCGATCCTGAAGAGCAAAAATTGAAAATCAGGCAGAAGCTTTGAGAAAACAATTTGCGAGACGTCGTTGTAATTGATACATCGCGAGCTTTTCATCAACATCATTTTTCATGGATATTAGTTTCGATGAACCTCCCTAATAGAATTATTTTTCCATTAGCACGGTCATAATCCGCCATTATTGGTGCCTGTCTCGTGGACCCGTAGTCCTTGAAGCGAATTCAACTCAGCGACTTTCCCGCTGCAACCTTGCGCTTTTCCACGATCCCGTGATTTGTTCACAGAATCGAAGACGCTTCGAGATGTTATCACGACGCGCTATCACGAGACGGGGGTTCCCTCTGGTCGAGGATGAATTCGACAGATAAGAATTGGTAAAAACCAGTGGTCCAACGACTGCGTCATTGGAAAACGTGCTTGGTTGTTTCAGCAGTAAACGCTTTTGAGGATCGATAACAGGACGGGAATTGCGTACCAGGCGATCTCTGCTGTGTTCGCGATTGGAAAGCGGTCGGAGAATGCTGCCGCGAAAAATCGGCGATAACCCCGGATTCATTTGCTTCGACATTGACCTGGATCGTCGAATAACATTCGAATTTGTACTACGCTGGAGGCGATAGATCGCTGATTATACAATTTGCTACAGATAACAGGGTCACACAATGATCGAAACATTGCTGGAAAGTCCAGTTTTTCAAGTATGAAAACTAACAGAATTTTTATCGTGGAACATTAATAATATAATGTGATTTGCAATACTGCCCCGAATTTTTACTAAATATATGATTTCATTAATTAAACTGTAAATCGAATATAAAAGTCGACGTTTACTATTTTTGGTTTACTAGTTTTAGTAAAAGTATCTCTCTGATCTTTTGTATACTACTTCTAGATACATTGTACTTTAAATAACAAAAAGTATTAGATGGAAAATGGATTAGTTCGGAGGTTGTACATTTCAGAATGGAACAGTGTGCGTCGCGAGAGAGTTTCTATTTTTCCGTGCGCATTTCCATCGTTTCATCGCGTACAATAACACAATTAGTTTTGTCCGATTCGCTCACGCCGCAAGGATAAAGCCTCTCGCGATTGAATACCAGTCTGACCGGATTCGCATATCGTAATTAATACGACGGGAATTATTACATCGGCGCCGATCGATCGTCGCGATATCGGGGAAACGGATTTGCCGGACATATCGCTCGCGATCTCTTTACATGGCGGGTATTTCCAGCTGCGTTTTCACGCCACGACGATAAACGCTCGGCAAAAATAAACAAGTTTCGCGACGCGAACGGTAAAACGTTGAAAAAAAAAGAAAAAGAAACATCCATCGATTCAGCCCGCGTGTAAATTGCGTTTACACACAACCGGCCGCCGCCGACGCTCATTAAGCTCGTTAGCAGAAACTCATCGGACCTGAAAAACTCCCTACGCGGAGATCGGAACCTCGATCTGTTCTCACGAGAGCGACGCAGAGATTCGCCGCGAAGAATGAGCGATTCTCAAGGTTCCATTGAATTTTTTCGTTTGTGCCGTGTTGCGCGTTCTGTAATACGTTACAGGCGACAAAAAATTCGCGATGAGTCATCGAGGCAACTCCTACGCTTCTCAAAATGGAAACGAGATTGTTTAAACAACGGTCTTGTTCTGTTCTTTGATCGCACGTGTCAAACGCTTTCCTCAAGAGATTCTATCTACTCGGGACCAACGAAACAATTTTCTTAACAAGGAATCCAACCGGGAAATTCAATGCCTATGTTCATCCAAGGTCATTCAAGAGCAAGGACACATTAAAAAATGGAAAATTAAATTGTTTCGCATGTTCTTTGCACAACACGATCAGCTGAGAGCGTCAATGTGTACGTTTATTGCGGAATATCGATACATAATGTTACATAACGGCATACATTTCGAGTTCACGTTATGAAACTCGCTTCGATTGGAAAAATCGGTACTATTCTGTCTTTTCTTTTTTTTTTGCGAATGTCTGCTGTGTTTTTTTGTTATCTTTGTTAAATAAACGTACGAGCGCTGAACGATTGCGATCCGACTGATCTTGTCAGTACGATTCTTCTTAGTCAAGTATAAAACTAATTCTTTCTTTTATCTTTTCATATATATATAGAATATGTGTATATATATAATATATTAATTAAATCCTATGTTATAACAAAACAATCGGAGCAACTGAAAAACAGATAACCATTAACCTGTTAACCGGGAAGGACGAGTCGATCGTTCGCCTCCCATCATCACTTCCGGTAACAAAATTCGTTTTCTCACTCGGTCACCTAAAAGCGATTACCGTTAACTTTGTAATATCTATGTCAGTCTACGTTGTTCCGCGAGTCGAATGAAGCACGACGTCGATTCACCGAATGGTCGCCCGTTTAACAGGTTGCATGATCGATATTGGTTCGTTCTCTCGGTTTCGTGCGACGCGCTCTTTCAAGATAATTCAAGGTTAACCAGCGGAACAGCTGTACCCTCTAATGATTTTTGGATACGTTGTGAGAATCGATATTTTGTACATCTTTTCCCTTTGATCATTAACGGTGGTCTCGGAAGCTGTTCCACAGGTGCGCCTGATTCTAATCTCAACAAAAACGATCACCGGAGGAACACTTTCGTTCGATTAACGGGGGGAAACAACAACTCCGCGAGTGCGCGTCTTCAACAACCGATCGGTAATCTAATAACGAGGGGAACTAACGCTAACCGAAATTATTGTCTTTTTTCCTAAGACGTGGATCATCGAACGAATCTAATTGGAAAATTGGTCCAAGGTTTCGCGTGCTTCGCAACGGCAGCAGCCTCGTCGAGGCGTCGTATCGCAAAGAACGACGCACATTACACTGACCAACGACAATTTTCTGCGCGGCTCATTAAAATCTCTAAACAAACAAAAATCTATAATTTGTCGGACAGTGTTCATGGCTGTGGTCGCCGCGAGCGCGTGCTTATCGCGCGCGTCCTTATCGCGCGCGTCCATCGAATGCGCAGAGACTCGAAAAGAAAACGGGCGATACGCTTAGGTCTAAAGAAATCTATTTACACGCCGACTATCACCGTTATCGCGTGTCAACGGTGTCGCGGTACCAAGGAAACGCGATCCGATTTGTCTCTATCGACGCTAAAACTACCGGATCCTCGGATCCGATCTGTTCCATGATTTCTTCCTGAAACGTCGCCGACATTGTAAAGATGTCTCTGGCGGGAATTCGTCGAATATTATTAAAAAACTTGGGTCCGAATAAATGCAGTCTCGTTGGTTCCACAAGGCAAACCAGTCGCTTCTAGCGCTGGGTAGTTCTAGCGTCAGCGTCGGAATTCAATGGGGAAATATAAATGCTTCCTCCTACAGTCTTCGTCTTCCGTACACACGACTTTTCTTTTGATTGTCGATTATGTTTTTTTGATCTTGATCTATCTCAGTCCGCAAGTAAGGCCGCACAATTTTCGTGTTCTGATTTACTCTCCGAAGACGTCGAAATTTCTCTTATCTAATATACTGTCTCTTATAACCGAATACGCCGATAATATCCTTTCCTCCTCGTCGAAGCTAACGGACTTATTACTGCGCCGCGCTCCGAATCACCTCCATCCACCTGGAAAACGTGAAATGTCCTCAACATGTTCTTCCACATTTGTTTTATTCCTTTCAATCTATTCATTTTACCCTGAAGAACGCGAGGCTCACCTGCCGAAGGTATAATCGCTCTCAGCGCGGAAGAAGTAGACGTGGTTCTTGAACTGCAGCTTGAACACGAAGTCCTTGTTGATGCAGTCCTTCTCGGAGGGCGTGGTCACGGTGTAACCTAACAGCGGCAGGCTGGCCAACGGGAAATCATCCTGGTGGGACTTGTAGAAGAACAGACAGAAGTCCGTGAACACGACCCAGAGCTTTTGCCAACCGTTACTGTTCTTGAATTTCCGCAACAGAAATCCACTGAGTTGGTTCTGAAACGAGGACACGATACTGTGTCGTCCAGGTTCCTTTTCGAAGGATCAATGGACAGGTGGACTCACCTGGAACGCTCGCAATCGATCGCTGTAGCTGATGCTGGTGTTCCGGTGCCAACAGACGTGCACAGTCATGTTGTTCCTCTGGGACTCCTTCACGGTCCCGCAGCTACCTCTGTTGCCCTCGGAGCCGATGCCGTCCCCCATTTCATCCGCGGAGCCTAAAACTTCGTGGAATCATTCTTGGATTAATATTTTATCACTATACTAAGGATCTTTATACAAAATAAAAATTGTCGACATCAGCAGTCTAAAGGATTAGTCCCAAATATTAAATTGGGGCCGTATAGAAAGCGAGAGCAGCAAGCAACGCCCATTCTGGACAAGCTCCGCCCACCGTGCGCATAGAGAACAAGGTATCCACTTACTGGAGGACTGCAGATTCAAGTAGGGCAATTTGGGATCCGCGTCGGCCTGCACGATCGCCATGTTCAGGTCCTCTAACCACCGCTTCTTCTCCTCCTCGTTGATGGCCGAGACCGTCAGCGGCCTGCAAAACGTTAAACCATAGTGAGACAGCTCATAGTCAATTACAGCCAGTCAGCTGAAGACGTTCCACGCATTCCGACGAACCAACACGATGCCAATTGACCTTTTAATAGCGACACACGGCTCCTTTTGACGCCTCGTTATGGTCAATGATTCTATTAACTCATTGCGGTCGAAGTCCGTGTTATACAACGCTAATTTTAGTGTTGGGTATTAATGGAACATTAGAAGAATGTAGAATATGATACTTCGCTTAACTGAAATGTACAGGCTGGAATATCTAAAACGTCTGAATATATCGCTCGCACTGAAACTTGCTTACTCAGATCGTTTTAATTAATTAATGGCGCACTCACTGATTCCCTGGAGCTTCGATCACGAACGCAAAGTCCGCGCCGGTCTTCTTGTCGCTCTCGCGGATCTTCATGCCCTTTAACGGAAGCTGGCCATGCACTCGGAAACATTGAGCTCGTTGTTGAGTGCGGAATGCGTACAGCAACACGTCCGAAAACTGGTGAACAATTAGAGGATTGGTTAGAGACATTCGCCTTTCTTACAATTTGTCTATTGTTGTTCGATCAAAGTATATTACCAGGAAAAACATTCTCTGTTGGAAGCCCTTGCGACTGTACTTCTGCAGGCAGCCTTGTCTGATAAACCTGCGACCCTCCTGGACCAGATTGTCGAACCCGCCGATGTCCCGCTGCATCTCATGCAGCTGAACCATGTTTTCCTACAGAGATACAAGACGATTAGCAGGATGGCACACCAAAAAGTGAAAAGACAGTAGGAGTTTGATAGGTTACAGCCTGATTGATGATGCTGAGACCCTCCAACAACGTCTCGCCCAGTCTATCCCTGGCTGCCAAGCAGTCCTCGAAGTCCGTGTGATCCTTCGGGTAATGGTCGAGTAGTCCTGAAAGATCGGGAAATTTTGATTATCCGAATGTACTGAATAAACAGTAAAATAAATAAAATTCATTTGGCTATCTCGAAGTAAACCGCAAGATTGTGAATGTCATTAATCAATCAGTTAATCCTGGGTCGCAATGCTGTTCGAAGGGACTCTGTGCTGGAGCATTACCGTCTATAATACAGTTGTAATGCAACAACCGTTGCAACGGCTTCAAGAGGAACGAAGTCAGCGGCAGATAGCAGTGTTTCTGCTCCTCGAAGTCGCGGCAGAGTTGATCGAAGCGACGGGAGGTTCTCGTGCAGTATTCCATCTTCTCGAGGACCTGTATCAGGTTCTCCAGGTATTGATCGTAAAGTGGCAGCACGTTGAGCATAGTGTTGTAAAGGAAATCGCCGATGTTGTGACGCGCGTTGCTCTCCCATCGTGCCAGCCTAGCCTCCATCTCTTGAAGGCAGGGACCGTGGACGTCCGCTAACAGCTCAATCAGCGAAACCACCGACTCACCCTCCAACTCCGCCTCCCGGGACACCTCCTCGCGGAACCACTGCCAACAAAACGACATTCGAATCAGTCCTGAACCCATTACAAATTCTCCGTCGTTGGTGAACGCTCCGGTGCACATTCCATCCGATATCACACAATCTCCAATTGAAAAGCACGATATTAGAGAACCCTCTTCATCCCTAAGTCAAATTGAGAAGCTTAGCAAGCAATCAGGTGTTTGATTTCAGGCAAATTGTAACAAAAATGTATGATATTTAACGGGAACATTAACGTACCACATTTATCACGTCGAGGTCCTTCTTGTAGGTTCGCTCGGTCATCAGCAACTCCTTGGCTATGTAATACGCCTTGTCCGTGGGCCATCTCTGTAAAAATATAATCAATGTAATCAACAATTATTACAATCAACATACTGTAAATATTGAGACGAGTGTTTTAACAATTTTCCAAATAAAAAATCTAAATTAAATGCTAACCTTGGTCTTCCTGATCTCGGTGTCCTCGACCTCGCCGTTCCTGATCACCTGCTTCACCGGGCTGAGGTCCGGCGTGTCGACCGAGCTCGTTTTCTCGCTGGCGAACACCGAATTGTTGTTCTCCGGTTTCTTCGGGGTCCCAGGCTTATTATCTGTAAACGAACGAGAGTCAGCGAGGGAATTCTTATGGACCCTGAACCACAAACAGCGAAAAGACCACGGCTCGAGAAAAACGAGTACGGTACGAGTAAATGTATAGAAGAGTGAATAGAGAGAGAAATAGAAAGAGAGTGAGAGTGGGTGAGACCGTGACAGAGAGAAACGAGAACGCTCTCTCGAGAAGATGAGGAGGCAGAGAAAGTGAAAGGATGTCGCATGCAGAACGGTGCACCGAACTGGCTATCCGGCGACGTCTTTCGGACGTTCGTCCCCGCGACGTCGGGAAACGAAAACAACCCCCCATTTTTGGGAATGATGATCACACTGTGCAACGCGCTTTCTTGGGCCCCTAAATTTCATTTAAAGACAAACTTCTGATAAACTTCTCAAAATAACCGTGATTTCGAAACGCTACAGTTTGTTGGACAGTGTTATCTCTCGCTGATGGGATAAACAATAAATTAGTTACTCTTTTTCGCTACTCTGGGATGCACGTGCAAGTGGTAAATTGTTTCTCGGTCGAATGCATATCTACCGCATGTTCTCAACGAAATAACGCTACCGAATCTTTGGAGAAACACGTGCTACGTTGGAGAAAATTGTTAGACTGCGGATTAACAATTTTGGTAATTATGTAGAAAAGGTCTGCGTACTCCGATTTTGATGAAATTTTAGTATGTTATAGATTTCGACATTTTTAACAACTTTTTCCTGTTATAATAAAGTCGGGTCGCTTTTAGTTTTCGAGATATTTACAAAAGTCTATCGCTAATATCGTGCAGAAATACGAAAAATTCAATACAGTACTAGCGATAGTTTTTTGCAAATATCTCAAAAACTAAAAGCGACCCCCCCTATATTGCAAAGGAAAAAGTTGTTCAGAATGTGTTGCTGCATAACATATTAAAATTTCATCAAAATCGAAGTACGCAGACAATTTTTAACGGTACTTTGTTCAGATCAATCGAAGCTTCCTGTTTAATAACGAAAAAAGAATTGACTCTGACTCTTTACTTTGAAAATATACAGAAACAAATTGAGGAGCAAGATGACTTAATAAACCCACTGGTTCGATGTGAACATCCGCAGTCTGTAAACACACATAATCGTGGAGAACATAAGTTGCGAACATGCTGTATCGCGAGACGGACGAGTGCCTCCTACGACGTGCAGCTAACCGCATGCTAATTAAAATTCGCGTGCAAACAAGTGTGGACATTCCGCTTCTCGAATGCATAATTCTCTGTAGAAATATTTGATCGTGCAGAGTGTGTCAAAGTCACGGTGCAAGAGCCGTTCTCTTTAAAAAAAAAAGTGAATCGAAAACGTAGTACAACGGTTATCTGCTGGTGCAACGAAACTCGCGAGCGTGTCTGCAGCTGCCAATCGATGAGACTTTGGCAGACTGCCGAGACAGGAGTAACCTTATCCCGCCTAAATTACGAGCCGAAATTTTGGCACGCTCCGTTGGCTCGTAAATATTAATATCCAATATTTCTTCCACGTTTCCGACCGATTTTTTTCCAGTGAAATTAATCTGTCTGGACTTGCACCAAGATTTGCGACGCACTCTGAGGAAGCCATTCGGTGGTTTGCATTCACTGGCAGCATAACGGAAAAATCTGGTGCTACCGAGCAGCAACCGAACGTGTCGACTCGCAGAAACGAATAGCAGAAAAAAAATAATAACAACGAACAAGAACGACAAGAACAGTAAGAGAGCAAGAATAATAGCGATAATAATAATAATATAGTAACGAACGCATCACTGACAGTAAAGATTAGGCACTGTTGGGGATTACTCACACATGGTTATTTGTCATCCGGCCGACCAACGAATCCGGGAGTGCGATAAAAAGATACGGTAATAAAGATCGGGAAGAGGAGGATTCGCGGGGACCGGAAGAACGCGTGTCGAACGCTCAACGAAACTGAATATCGAGAGAAACGAGGTAAAAGGAATGAAAAGAGACACAGAGAAAAGGCGGAGAGAGAAAGAGAGAGATAGAGAGGCAGAAGGGGTGGAAACGGAAGACGATATCGGGGGGTGGACGTCGAGTCACTCAACAATTTAGTAATTTCGCAATTTCTCCGTAAATTTCTTCAAACCCTCGAAAATATTAATCTCGAGACTACGGATTTTATGCATTTGATTAATAATTATTAATAGATTGTCTTCTTACTACAAAACCGTGTTTCCTAAATGAAAGGATATCTCTAAAAAAGAATTTCAACAAAAATGCTTCATTTCGAAGCTCTTGGTTTTTAATAATGCATGGGTCGGAGCAGACCCGACGTCCGCCGGGCGCGCCGCAGTTCTCGAGGGTGAACGGACACACGCATCGAGAACATAAACGGTTCCTCGATCCTTTTCTTGGTAGGAGAGAAGCGTGAACGTCGAAATGGAAAAGAAAACGATATTCTCGTCGGAGAACGAAAAGAAAACTAGAAAATGAGAACGAAAACGATACGTGAAACTTGTGGAGTTCACACACAGAAGATCTCCGAGGCCACCACACACTTGTCTCGCTTTGTATATAATTTATTATTATCATAATTGATGGTATCAATAAATCGATAATGTACAATAGATTCCCTACGCTTGAAAAGTTGTCTTTTCCCATCCCTCGAAACGCCGTGATTTTTCCCCGTTTATAGAATTTTCATTTTCTCCAACTAACCACCCCCACCCCGAGAATCTTGTTCATCCTCCCCCACCCCCCCCCCCCCCCCCCCCCCCCCAGCACAAACGATTTGTCTTTTTGAAAGACGCCGCCCCACCCCCCATCGGGGTGTGTTCATCGAACACAACGTGGACAAGAAAAAATTGTTCGTGTCGAGACAACAATTATTGTCCACGCGTATTGTAAAAATCTCTTGTTTTCCTCTTTATATCATTTTTTTTTGGTTTTCTTACGAATAGTCCAATAACAGGGGTGGGCAGGAGGGGGGGAATCACCGCCGCGCGTATATATACGGACCGTGTATATATATATATATGTATAGATTCATATGTATATATGTATACGTATGTATAGTTTTGAACATATATATAGAGTTAACGAGTACGGTATGTCGACGAGCGACCGAGGGGATAAAAGAGAGTAATAACATCGGAGAACGGTCCGATCGAGCGTGTGTTCCTCCTGCTCTCTCTCGAGGGAAGAATGGCGAACTTTGAAAAAGTGTGCCGGCCGATTTTTTGAAAATCGTCCAGCTACTTCGACACGGCGAACTCTTCAGTTCTTTTCGCCGGGAAAACGCGCGGGAGCCTGGGGAAAAAGTGGAAGCGCGATCGTCGGCGGATCTTTATGCGAGGAACAATTCTTGGTAAGAAAGTTCGAATTTCGGAGGATAATATCATCTACAAGTGACGGGATCTATGTCAGAATCGATGTTTAATTACAAAATGAATTTATCGTGTTGCTGGGAGTTTAATGGACGACGCTGGATTGTCGATTTTTGTGCGATCGATGTTGCGCCAATTATTATTAAAAATAATAATTGATATTTAATATTGATTTATATTAATTATTATTTAATCATTTATCCCATCTTTAGAGCTGATATAATCTTTCTATCTTCAAATCAGACTGCGGATTTCTATGCATTTTTATGCACTATGTGCTTTAAATTGAAAGTTATTGTTCTCTATAATTTTTTTATTAACCCTTAGCACTCGAGTGGAGCCTCTGAGGCGTCACTAAAAATTTCTGTCCTATTATTGAAAATATTGTTTACATTATTAGATATGTCGGTATCTAACCAATTACTAAACATTTAAGTATTGTATAATTAATTAATTGTATCATATTAAATAATAATATTATATTAAGTATTAATTATATTAAATAAATATATAAATAAATATTAATTAATTTAAGTATTGTATGAGGTATTATACATATGTTATGTCTACCAAATTTAAAAACTCATAGAGAGTGTAAATATTCTAGATCAGAAGAAACATTTAATTTTTTAATTAAAATAGCTCGGACTGCAAAGGGTTAATTACTGTTGAATTCTTTGAATCACTCTCTCGTTTCAAGTGACACCCATTGCAATCGCAAATGCATTAAATCCGCAGGCTAGTTATCACTACGACTAAAAAGATGACTTTGATTGTACAGGATCTGCAGAGTGCAGTGAAACGCGTTAAGAAAATGGAATAGAAAAAGGTACGAATAATTTATGGACCACGGGAGGTTTGTGCGAGTTTGTGCTAGTACAATCTGTAAAATCTACAGACCGAAAAAGTCTCTAGAAAGAAATTTGTTAAAATCACTTTCGGAAGATTCAGCGATTTTCTGTTGCAAACGCATAAAGATCCACAGCGATCTCCGAGAAGAAAACGCGTGTACAGGATTACCCCGTTTCCAGACCGTCCTCGGAATCCGTCGAACGACGCTCGTAAAAAGTTTATAAAAGGCTCTCGAGTGAGTGTGCATCTAGTCGGTCGAGTTGTTCGGACGAGAAACTGAGAGGGACGCGTACCACGTCAAAAGAATTCCCCTGTATCGTGTGTGTTTGGCACTGATTTCCATGCTGGAGGATCGATAGCGTCACCGCTCGATCATCGAAACGCTGGCGTCGAAATGAGTTCCTTGAACCAAAGCAGACCTTATAAAATTCTATCAAAATCCTTTACTAAATTTATAATAATTTACATAAAGGGTTATATAAAAATTTATATAAAGGGTTAAACGAATTTCTTGAATTTCTTTTTTGATACCATGAACTTTGTTATGAAAAGGTTAAAACAATCCCTGTGCAGATTCTTGGTTTCTATCTGGAGAATGTTTCTACCATTTTGACCAGTGCCAGTGAGTCAACGCTACGCGAGTTAGGGCACGATACAGGGTAAGTTTTCAGTTCTGTTTTCGCAAACGTTTGGCACTTCCGGTCGCGAAACGGGGTCCTGCTCAGGGATCGAGAGATCTCTGGAGGAGGAACAGAGATCGATTCGGCCGCGAACACCTGGAACAAGGCCACATTAGAGAGCGAGGTATGAAAAAGGGTGGAAAGGTCGAAACGTAGATAATAGATTCGGAGAGAGAAAGAGAATGAGAGAAAGACAAAGAGAAAGAAAGAGAGAGGGACATGTACAATGTTACACAGTGATAATACGCATACATGTTGGAAAGTATTGACTGGCCACAATGGTTGGTCGTGTGAATGTGAGAATCAGTCGAGGTGCTCAGTCGTGGCTCTGTTTCGGAACAGAATCGGGCAAGTCCTTTCGCAGGACGACTTCCGGTTTACGGGGTCACGTGTGTCGGGAGGCGAGTGACAGGCGACAAACAGACGATCGTCGGTGGTTTAGTTTGATCGTGTGAACAAAATAAGGGGAGTTCGCTACGTAATGGTTCACAGACAAAGTTCGGCAGTGTTCGAGACTATAGAAGAAACGAATTCGAGAGATAAAACTCGAGACCTTCGAATTAAATCACTGTGTACACGCTGTGATCTAGTTCCAGCTGGATGAATTGCCACGGGAACAAAATCGCGCGCGAATACAGCAATTCTTTGATTCGAGGGATCTTTGTTTCAATCGAACAGAAAAGCGTCTTTTCGAGGGAATCGTCTTCGCATTCGATTCTGCACACTTTCGAGAAGGATCAAATAATCTAACACAATGAACGTTAGAGATACAAGCCTGAGGTAGGAACACTGTTATAAATCAAGTGATTTCATTTCTATAGTGTCAGCCATATACAGGATGATTGACAATGTCATGTTTCCTTGAAAGGGGTATAACATTCTTGAAACACTCTGTATATGTGTGGAACACCATAATCTTATAAATCAACTGATTTCATTTTTATAGTGTCAGCCACATACAGGATGATTGCCTGAATCATTCCTTTCAAAGGGGTATAACATTCTTGAAACACTCTGTATATGTGTGGAACACTATAATGTTACAAATCAAATGATTTCATTTTTATAGTGTCAGCCATATACAGGATGATTGACAATGTTATGTTTCCTTGAAAGGGACGATGATTAGTTGAATCATTCCTATCAAAGGAATATAACATTCTTGAAACACTCTGTATATGTGTGGCACACTATCGTGTTACAAATCAAATGATTTCATTTTTATAGTGTCAGCCATATACAGGATGATCCACAATGTTATATTTTGCATGAAAGGTATTATGATTGCCTGAATCATTCCTATGAAAGGGGTACAACATTATTGAAACACTCTGTATATGTGTGTTCCTGCCTTAACTAATTTCTTGACCAAACTTGAGTTGAATACAAGAGTCTGAACCACACTAAATAAATACTTTATAATAATTTCAATAAATACTTTATAATAAATTCAACAATATTACCAATGTTTTGTCTCTACAGCTTTGTATTCGATCATTTCATTGCATTAACTTGATCCTCGAAGGAGACGTGAGAATAGTTGTCTAAAAAAATTTGGACTTGGCAGGAAGAACGTGCCGAACTCTGGTAACTTTCCGGCGCCTCGTTTGCATGTGTTTTGTGCGTGCTTGCGTGGGTGCACGATGCGGGGAGAAGTCGAGTACCACACTGCAGCCAGAGATGTGAGTCTGTAGAATCGGCGTCGTGCGTCCCGTTCCGATCGATTATGAATTGATGCACACGCGATCGTCGGGGATTCATCGGGCGATCGTTGACTGGAAACGAAACGAAAGTGTTTCTACTTCGACTTCGCCGTGAGTTCACATCTCCGCGCGCAAAAAACAGGGAACAGACAGGATCGAACACGGAAAACTACACACCTAGATGTGGGAAAACTATCATAGTTCCTCGGGCAAATCACTTCCGCGGATGTCGCATCTACGCTCTGTCTTTTAACGCGTTACTACCACTTTGCTGCTTAAAATTAGATCGCGGAACTTTATGGAAAATAAAAATTTTATGCATTAACCACAAGCTACAGGAGCTAAGTAATAATTAATTGATCACATTAATCATTTCAGTATGTACTTTTTGCTATTTCCAAAAATATAAATTATGTAAAAAGGAAATATTATTTCATCTTGATAATGTTCTATGAATATTCGTTCTTTGTCCGAAGAGTGTAAACGAGATTTTCGCGAGACAGAGCGTAGAATTGTTTGATCGAGAGGATGATCGAGCTCGCGTCGGAAATGTGCCGAGAGTCGAAAGGGGCCGCTGATGATCCACACCGATCGCTACCGTGATCTATAATATATCTTCTAAAGGTGCGGGGTGCAGGCACAAGTGGTCGCAGAGATCCGCCCGAGAAACGCGAAATTCAATGGCAACGACAACCAACGAATCATCGATCACAGATTTCCATGCACCGAATCGCAATCTCTGATTGCAGGAAACTCGACTTGAACCTTCAGATTTTTAAAAGTTTTTTGAAAACTCTTAAAACGATCTCGACTTTAAAAACATCGATGGCGTAAAGTTTCTCTAAAATTCGGAGCACGGTAAAACGTCTTAAAAGATCCAGTCCGATTTCCACGAGACGATCCATAGAAATCCGCGGAAGAAATTACATTTCCCAAATTGTCCGACGCCTCGAATTCGATTGGAATCGTTGGTTATCGAAACGCAGAATTATTGAATCGCGTTTATCGTTTTTTTTTAAAGTTATTTAATAGATCCTTCAACGCGAATAACTCACCCCCGATAATACAATCAAGTAATCCCAGTCAGGAATTTTTTCTGACAAAAAAAATTGCATTCTCAAAAGAAACGAAGACGATGGATCAATTTCCGGGCGGTTCTCGGGCGACATAGGGTGCAAATAGTGGTCGCGTAACTAGGGGTGCCTAACGAGATCGGAGAAGAGAGAAAGAGAAAGAAAAAGAGAGACAGAGAAACAGAGAGGGTCTGCGGGAGAGGCAAAGGGGTCTGTGAAGATCGGATCGAGCCTCGAAAGAAGCGTCGATCGATCGTGCGAGCCGAAATATCTCTCGGCAAAGTTCCGATTCGATCCCGAGATGGCTCGGAGTTAGATCATGATCTTTGAATCATCGGAACCAAAATCCGCATCTTCCACCTCCGAGTATGAACGATGAAACATGGAAGAAGATGGCTCGAACGACACCGTGACGCGTTTGTGATGCCACGTGGCGCACTCCCGGTGCCACGTGGGCAAACGTTGTTTCGTGTGCGACACATTATTTCTCTAAAGTGACGTAAAATACTTTTAGTGCTCCGTTAAACGTAGTGTCAACGCGTTATCATGGAACGCATAGAAAATCGAGAGAAGTACGTCCGAAAAATTGTGTGTTCTGTCGTCCCAGGCAGTGATGTTAGAAGGAGGAGCCAGGAGGAACTTGCTCCTCCCACTGGGCCGTCCACTCTTACTTCTACTGCGCACGCGCTACACACGAACGTACCCCTACTCACCGTGAAACTCACACGGGCAGAGTAGAAGTACGTACGTGTGGAGTGCATGCGCAGTAGAAGTAAGAGTGAGGGCCCAGTGGGCGGGGCAAGTTCCTCCTGGCTCCTCCTTCTGGCATCACTGGTTCCAGGCAGTGATGCCGTTCCGTCCTAGCGTGGTACTAATCCTTACCCCTACTATGACCTACTGTTGCCCCTACTTTCCTGCTCCAATCCGTTGAAGAAGGGCAGTAGGGGGACCGGTAGGTCATAGTGGGAGGGGCTAGTACCACGATTTCGGCATCACTGATGCGGGAAAGCCAGGTTTTCAGTCTCAGGTCAGGTTTGGCGATCCGGATCGTTAGAAAACGGGCGCACGATGATAATTACGGAGCGACGCATTTTTGTAATAATATAGTCTGTGTGTGTGTTTCGGGTAACTCGGCGAGCAGCGTGGTACTTGTTTGATCTCTGTTCGGGCCCGCAACAGTGTGTGTCTTTTTCTCTCTCAACGTGGGTACGCCGGTATGAACCGGTTGGTGAGGGTGCGTGGCGTTGCGTGAACCATTACGTTACGAATCTGCGCCACGCGCAGTGGCACGTGCCAAGCCGGCGAGTTCACGTAGCCGTTCGCATAGCTCCAACGATTGTTCGATTCACCACCTGTCGATAAAGCACACAGTATAGAGAACAGGTTGTTGGACTAGCAGACTATGGCTTTCTTTCCCGGGATAGGACCACCGAGGAACACCGACGACCGCCACCAGAAACTATACTGACCACTCCGTAATCGGCGTTGGTCGTTATCAGACTGCGGATCTTCCTCCTTTTGTAATTTGAACTTAAAATAGTCTTTGCACTACTAATTTTAATTGTGTCTAATAAATTGCTGAACATTTAGAATGAAAATGTTTGATTTTAAATTAGCTTTGAGTATTAATGAACATTATTGATGTTCCTAATTATCTTAATCTGTCTGCTTCAGCATCCGCTCATTTTTGTCATCCACAACATCCGCAGTCTAGTAATTATCAACGATTATTGTTGCTTATTGTTTGAGTTGTTCGTTATTCGGTTCCGTGTGCGACTAAAAATGTTTGAAATGCCCCTAGGAATTGACTAGAATGTTCGCCGACGAAATTACGGAGTGATCAGCGTGTTAGCTCTCTTGGTTATTTTTCTATTGCTGTGTTCACGTTACAACGATTCTACTAGCGCGAATAAACCCGAAGAGACCCGGAATTCGATAGATAACTATTTAGATCGTCGATGTACCTCAGGTGTCCTTAGGTTTAAAATTCGGAACCTTTGTTGGAAAACAGATGGTAAAAAGGAGTTGTGTATTATCCCTCTTTCATTCTGTCATTCTCTCGCGATCATACACTCCCTCTTTCTCTCCTCCTCGCACACAATTCCTCTCGAAACACTCGCATGAACGTCGATCGATCCTCTGACTACCCGCGCGCTGGCGAGTATTCGAAATGTTTAACAACAGAAATCTTATCGGAGCATCGCGATAAATAAGAATACATAAGAATATAGAGTAGAAGTGAAGAACCATTAACGCTTTAAATGTTTAAAATGCAACGGTGGTCATCAGTGACCGGTGCTGTAGAGTTGCTTAAAAGATTCTTGGAATGCGTAGAAATATTTCGGGAAAGTGTTCGTTAAAAGCACAATTGAGTCAGCACGTGTGTGGACATCGGTCGTCGATCCTCATTAACGAGTGCTCTATATCGACGAGAGGGGAACGGAGTGAAACGACAACGTGGGACGATCGGCATAACCGTACCAGTTACCTGCCATATATTTTACCTGTCTAATACCTTGATCCCTATCGCAGGTAGGCATCACGACCTCTTTGCATGCTAACTTCTTACGTCTAGGATTCTTAAATACACGCTATGGAGACGCGCCCACGCTACCATCCCGTAGGCGCGCGACGTTCTTTAATCGTAACGAGTACAGTGTTCAGTCGTTTGCTAAAAAGGCCCGCGCGAGCTGCCGTTCATCGCGACGATTACACAACAACGAGTATACTCGCCGCGAGATCCGGATCTCCCGGATTTCGAAGCGAGCCGAATTGACGATGGATTTCTACGCGGAGGGTGAACCGAAAGAAACGTGGGGAAACCCGATGTGTATCGGAATACTCTTATCAAAAGGGGTAGACTCGTGCGATTCTAGAAACCTATATAAATGAATAATTTCAGTGCTGGTTCCAGAACGATTATGCGATCGGGTTGCAGGTACAGCAGGTGCTAGGATAAACGACGACTCGCACGGGCCCCTTGACGAGAGTATAGAAACCGATCGACCGGCTCGAGGTTCTCGCGATTCTCGCGAAACCGTCTCGGTCGCGACGAGTCGAATCCCCGTCGCTTATTACAACTTCCGAGCGAATTGACTGCCAGTTGCCCTGGGAGCGGCACAGGTTGCCCGTTGGGGCAATACTCCGGGGCAAATCGCGTCGGAGAAAGAAGTAGCTCCAGATTATTTGAGAATGATGTTTCAAGGCAAATATGTATAGATGCAACAATATAAATCACCTCATTCTACTAACTTTAGAGTGCCATGAATGGGCGTGGCTTGTTGCTCTCGATTTTAACAGAGCTGGAACCTCATAAGGAATCTGTAACCACACCCATTCTGGAGTAAATAGAAATGTCTTATAGTTTCTCCGAGTGTGGGCGTGTTTCTCGGTGGGCGTGGCTTCGTTGCTCTTGGATCCGACGGAGCAACCCGTGTGCCGCTGCCCGGAACAACGTTCTCTGATCAATGCATAGCTACCGAGACGTGTTTGTTCGACCGGAGAACATCCAGCGCGACGATCGCGAGACTGCGGACGCGTTAAGTCGCAGACACGCACGCGTTCGACGACGTCCAATGATATATACCCGGCAAACAAGAAGGGAAAGAAAAATGACAATGGCGATGCCTATGGGTTGAAAGCAGTTCGTTGACGACGAGAAAGAAAATCGTCCGATGAGTTCTTGGATTCAATGGCGGAGAGAAAGAAAGAAACTGAGAGTATGGGTTCATTCATGGCGATACTAGAATGATACGATGACACACAGACAGTCGGGGTAGAGAAAGAGAGAATAGGGGGAGAGTAAGAGAGAAAGAGAGAGAGAGTTAGAGAGAACTAAGAAATAAAGAACAGAGAGAAAAACGGTGCTCGAAGAGAGACGCGTGCGTGTGTGATACAATATATCGATGGCAAAGGACAGGACTGACGATGCACAGATGCAAGAGACGAGAACAAGTCATGATCTTTTGCGAAAACCGATACGGGGACTCGAGTACGGAAATTGATCGAGGACACGACGATACTAATCCTCCGCCTGTAGGCTGGGGTGGTCTCATGCTCTCGGAGCCGACCCGGCTTTTATACTTTCGCGTCGTCGACGACTGCGGACGTTGATCTCAATATCGATCGATTTCTCAGCGTTCAACGCAAACTGAATTTGGGAAACGAGACGAACATCCGCAGTCGTCGACTACGCGTAAGCCCCTGCGAGCCAATTTCGACGAGCAGTCTGCGAGTAAAACCACGCCCCCGAACAACTAGAATCACAGGGTGGATGTAATCTACGTGACGAGGCCCACGTAAGACCCAATCACGCAACCCCACTAGTCCCACCTCTTTTCTTTACGGCTCTTGTGCCCGCCCACTGGCTCGCGGAGCTAAAAGGGTTGTTCGTTCGATAGAAACCCCTCGGTGTGGTTCCTGTATGTTCTCAGCAGGAATAAGAATGGAAAGAAAGATCAGAACGAAGGAAAAAAGCGAGACTCGAGTAGAGATCGACGATTCGGGGCGGGGTAATGGCGGGGCGGGGCTATTTCGGGGCGGAGCAAGCTCCGGGCGTGGCTGACGGTGAAAGGGGCGAACTAGGGGCGGAGCTAAGTGGCTCCGAGAGCATCGTGTCCCCCCGTGAACCGTTGTCGACGAGAATTTGAAGAGCAGCAGCCGGCCGGTGAGGGATCGCGCACCGCAAACTCGGCCCTACGAAGAACGGAGTCGGTCGACGACCCAACGGGGATGCGCGTGCATGCACAGAGAACGAACCGACCACGGCAGAGCGAGACCCTCGCGGGCCCTTCGCGTCCTAAACGAAACGGAGACGAAGGGCCGGAGGGTCTCGCTATCCGTCCTCGGTTCGTCGACGAACGAATACTTTCGCGGCTAAATCGTCGGGGAAAATGAGACTCGAACCTCGCCATCGTAATCGGCGCTCGGCAGTCGCCCCAATAATTTCGATACGCTTTTTCCTTTTCCCATCGTTTCTTCTAGAAATGTTAATAGATGTTGAGAACGGATACAACTTTTCCGTTGTTCGTTCTCGTTGCGCGACGAGCAACATTTCGTTTCGTAATCTTTTTTTTTTTGGTTTCGCTGAGCCCTACGACGTACGTTAAACGGGTAACCTTGTTAATCGATTAGTTGCAACGATAATAGGGTAACAATGGAGGATAATGGAGCGGCGGTCAAGTGGCCGGCTCGTCTCCAACGTTCACGCAAAACGATTGAACGACCACCGTCGTGTGTATGTATGTGTACTTGTGTGTATGTGTCTGCGTGTGCTGTCCGTGCTTAACGATTAGGGACGACGACCACCATGATGATCTCGCAAATGGTGCTCTCATTCAGAGTGTCGCGCGCTCCTTTTTTGCTTCGCGTGCACGCGTTCTCCCCTGCCCTCTTTTCCGTTTCGCGCCTCTTCAATATCATCGACCGTATTTCGCGTCACGAGCGGGTATCAACGAACAAACGAAATCGAGTTTAACAACGCGGTATGTACAAGAAATGAAACGGATCTAGGTAAGCGCGTACGTTATACGTGTACATGTATGAAACGCGGAAGAACCGTTGCTCGGTAAAACAAAGGATCAATGCTACGGCAAGCTCGAAGCGACAAGAGAAAACGTACACGAACGATACGAGATATAGAAACGAACGATTGAAATTGTTAAGGAGATCGGATCCCCGATGGTCGAGACGCGTCGCCGTGATATGAAAAATAGATTCGCCTGTATCGCATATGCCCGTGGTCGCTGTGGTCTATCGTATCGCTCTCGAGGAAAGTCCAGGTTAAGCGTAATGTCGGAGGGACGAGTCAGATTCGTGGAAATTGCGGTCGCCTTTCCTCTTCATCCGATCGAAGATGTGATTATTGCTTTCGAACAGCCTCCGGGAACGAGCGGTTTTTGATTTTGTCTCTCTGAAACGGAGCGCGTCTCGCGCGGGGCGAAAACCGTCACTGCGAGAACTCCCGACGAAACCTCGTTACCGAAAACTCCAACGTCCGAAGGATGCGTCGATCTAAAAATATTGCTCGCCGCGTGCGACGCGCGATTGGTTACCGATACTTCCTTGGCCGCTTGTATTCGTGGGACGGTTTCGTCGGTAGACTGCACGTGCGACGCGTGACACAAACAAATTATTCGAATCGGCCTCCGCTTCCTCTCTCTGTAGCCGTTGCAATTTTTCCGAGCTCGTATTTTTAACCCGCGCCCTTACGCCCCACGAGCAACGTCAACCGTTTAACCCCGACCCTCGCGCACCCGCTAATGGCTATCTATTTATTCTCCTTTGCTCTTTTATGCCTGTGCAATCTTTCCGCTCCGGTGCGCCTGTGACGAAAAGCGCTCGCCACTCAACGGGACGAGACGCCTGCGAAACAACGATCCTGGCACACGTAACTTCGTTGCGTTTCGGTCGCGACCATCGGGCCAGCGAGTTTGCACGACCAACCCCTCCCCCTCTTTTTTAACCCGTTGCTGAAATAGTTCTCGTATCAAACGCGGACGTCGTTGATATGTTTCTACTTTCCTACCCGAGTCGAACGCAAAGCTTCACGTAAAACCTACCACGCCCACTCGCATTTTCGTTGAAAAAGGACTTACTTCCTACGTTTAAGAACACTTGGTAAATTAAAAGCAACGAAAGCACTGTAGCGTCGAACCTTGGTGAACGGTCGTTGGTAACGCACATTCCCCCCACTTGATCGTCCAGCACCGCCCCTATGCCAATGCGCGAGGGCAGGGGCGGAGCGAGCGGAAAGCGACCCGCCAACAGAGCCCCGAATATCAACCGGTAGAAAGCCGACAAACTCGCTGAGCCCCGATCCATTGATCGCAACGACCGTTTTCGATCCGTTCGATGTTTCCCCGTCGAAATCGACTCGCCGATGAGACGAGACGAAACGAAGCGAAGCGAGTCAAGAGGCGGACGACGCGTGTGAGTACGCGAGAATCGTTTTCTTTTTCTCCCCCATCGAAGTATCTACGTTGAGCAACATGTCCATACGTTCCTAGAAACGAAAGACACGGACCTAAAAACTACGACCGAATTGTATACGACCGGCCGTCGAAGATACGATTCTCGAACGGAAACGAGGCAAGAACCTAATTGCCTCGACACCGGGCCTCCCGACGATGCTCTCTCTTACATCCGACCAATGATTGTCGTTCTCGTAAAACTCGAACAGCGTCGCGCGTTCAATTCTTCATCTTCTCCCTCCACTTTGTTAAACATCCTCCACCCATCCCAGAAACCCTTTTAATTAGGAGAACACAGCCGCGCGACCATTTTCTCTCTATCCGCGATGAATCCCGACCACGATTCGTAATCGTTGAATTGCCGTAGCGTATTTCATACGCTACATGTGTCCCGGTCTTTGACCGTTGTCGCATCCATATTACATACTAACTATCGTTAATAGGGTGTAGCATCTCTCGTTCGATTCGTATCATCGGCTTTCTCGTTTATACGTTACACACTAAATGCCGCGGCACGCCGACCGTGCCACCGATTTTCCTCCTACACGCGGTCAACGACGATATCAAAGTAAATCGAGTTTCTAAAACGCGTAACAAACCGTAGATAATTATATACTCTTAACGGGAGATACGTTAGACTAGATTGTTCACCGTTTCGCGAGCCTCCCCTTCGTCGGTCAGCGTCGTATCCCGATCATCCCTGAATCTCGAAGACGATCCGACGCGTCGCTGTCGGAAAGGGGAAACACGGTCCACCGGGGTACGAGGAGTGAAGACTACGCTCAATTCCGAGGACCGGAAGTCTGTGTACGTCGAGCCACGAAATGCCCCACACGAGAGAAACGTTTCCGCGTTTCCGCCGCGTGGCAAAGTCGCGTTCCGGCCAGGGCCGCTCGCGAGCGAGCCGCAGGCCGGAACGCGCGCCGACGCCGAAGGCGGAGCACGAGGAACCGGAAGCGAGTAACCAGGAGAGCCGTGTGTCACCAAATCGAGGGAGTCGGCCGTGTCGTTTCCCGTTCGAGCGGTCAACGCTGCTGGCGACGGGCCTCTCGCTCGTCATGCGCCTCCAGGTACTCGTCCTCCTCTTCCTCTCCCTCTTCGGCATCCTCCTCGTCGTCGTCGACGTCGTGACTGGCCACGTCGAAGCTCGAGTCAGTACTAGACACGATCTGACCGTCCTTAACCTCCAGGTCGACCACCACGCGGTGTCGCCTCTTAAGGTTCTCGCGTCTGCGCCGACGCACCGTGATTTGGCCCCGGATGGGCGTGTGCACGGGGCTGTCCATACTCGAGGAGGTGTCGCCCTCGCTCTGCGGGCTCCTGCTCGACGGGAAAGGCATCGTTTTCGTACGGATCTGAGTCCGAATCGGCATCGGTGGGCTGGACGTGGTGGACTCGCCGCTCAGGCTCGTGGTGGAGTAATATGGCGTCGATTTTGCCCTGATCGGCACAACCACGGGTCTCTCAGTGGACCTGGTCTCGTGATACCTGGCCGTTTCAGCCGGCTCTGAGAATCCTCTCTCGAACTTCGAAGCCGAGCCAGTCATGTGCTTCTCTTTCCGCATTAGGCTCCCAGGCTGATCTCTCCGCTCCTCCTCGAACGACCACTCGTCGTCTCCACGCGGGCTTCTCGAGCCCAAGGCCAGGTTCGCGTATTTCTCGTGCATATCCTCCGAGCTGTCGCCCCGTCCCACCTCCATGCGCACATGGTCGCCGCTGGAGTATTTCATCGCGGGAACGTTGTCGTAGAGGCGGTCCTCGTCATCCACCTCTTCCTCCTCCTCAAGGATAGGTAAAGGGGGCGGGTCACCGTCGTCGGACATCACCGCCCGGAAGTCCTCGTCCACCGCCTCATCGAACTCGTTCCTCAGAGTGATTCTGGGCGGCGAGATATCGGCGTAGGACGTTCTCGAACCGGAGCCCGGTGTTTGTTGATCCTCGTCGAAGCGTCGCGACGCTAGTCGTCGTTGCTCGTCGAACTGACTCTCGATGAACCGTCTGGCCTCATCCAGTTGCTCGTCCCTGGTTGTTCTGTCCGAGGATCGTCGTTCGTCGCAAGGAGACACAATGTCCTCGTCGTACAACGGTCCAGGCGTCGCGTCTAGAGGTGGAGTCAGGGGTGGGGAGTCAGGCGGTGGCGGTGGAGGTAAAGGAGGCGAGGGTGGAGTCGTCAGTGGGCTGTCCGCTGTTCTACACTTGGAGTTTGGTCGCATGCTGGTCACGCTCTTGTCCGAGGTGGTGGTGTCGCTCTGGCTCTTCTCTACAGCAATCGCGGAGGAGTAGTACTGTTGAGGGATGACGGTGGTACTGCCGGACCAATCGGAGATCGAGGCGCCCAGCTCCGCGAGGGAATTGTCGTCAGACTTGGTACCGCCAGAGTATTGACAATACTGGCGGACGGTGTTGTTCGAGCTAGACCATTCGGACATCGACAGGCCCATGGAGGTGTCCTCGCTGTGGGAGGAGCCGGTAATGTACGAGTTCGATTTCGGCTTGACCACGATCTTGACGGTACCGTCCACGGTAGTGCCGGAAGTGGAGCTCTGTCCGTCCTCGAGGAAGGTCGAGTGAAGGTCGTCGTGGAGGGTGCGATTCTCGTCGCTGGAATCGCTGTCACGATCTACCCGGCCGGGTGTGTCAGTGCTGTCCGTCACGGTGACCTTGACAGCCTCCTCGGGCTTGATCTCCATGTAGAAGGTCTCCACGTGACTGACCACCGGAGGCTCAAACACTGGCGAGCTTGGCGGAGATGGCCAGTCCTCGGAGCTCTGAGCCTGCAGCTTCGATCTACCAGCGGTCTTTGGGGATTTCGAGTCGTCTTCCTGCGCACCGCCACCGGGCACATCTATCGGGATGTCGGGCAGCTCGGACGAGGTCCGACGATCGTCTGAAACGGACGGTAGAGCTGTACCCGATGGCGGGTCGGAGGAGAGGGATGGTTGATGGTCGCTGGACATCAGAGACTCGTCGTCCAGACTCGGGGACCTGGAGCTGGGCTTGAACGAGTCCTCCAGGTCGCTCTTGTCCTGCTCCGACGTGGTCGACCTTTCCGATATCCTGGAGAGCGTACGGGTCAGCGCGAATGTACCACAGCTGGCCAAGATGTCCGGCCCGATCGGAAACACGAAGCTACCCGAGAATTCATCCAGATCCTCTTGGAAACTGTCCTCGTTCTGACCGTTGCTGTCCTCGGACTGCGACTGTACGGCGTTGTTCTCATCTTGCGGCGGCCAGCCTTCCTCGATGCTCGAGCTCCCGGAGCTCTCCAGAGGAAAAGACTTCCAGGTGGAGCTCATCTCCGGTCTCGGGCGGTCCGTCGGCAATCCGCTCTCCTCCTCCAAGGAACCGGCGCTGCGAGCTTCTCTCATCGCGGCAAGTTCCCTTCGATCTACGATCGGTTGGATCTGCCCTATCCCCAAAGGCCGGGCAATCGAGCAGGAACTCGACTCCGGGTCCTCGCGGTCCGGCGTCCAGGTGTTGGTCTCCTCGCTTCTCGATCGTTCGCTGCTCAGCCTCAATTTCTTGTCGATCGACAGACGATCAATCGTCGGTTGTTGTTGCTTCGTTGCATGGCTCCCTTCCACCGGCTCGTCCTCAGGCAGCTCCTCCGCGGCAACCTCTTCATCCTCGCCCCTCCTCGCTTCAAGATACTCGGGCGTCAGCTCTACCTCGACTAGAGTCTTCTCGTCCATCCGATCAACACCATAGTCCGGCGAGCTGGGTTCGCTGTCTATTCCCCTGGTGCGCATTTGCGTATCCAAGGCATCCAGAGTGTCCTCGCTCGTGTCACCCGAATCCAACGGACGATTGTCGTCACCCTCTTGGTCCTCCAACTCTCGATAATCGTCGTCCTGCTCCTCGCTCCGAGCATTCTCGTCGTCAGAGCATTCCTCGATTGAAATCTGAATCGGAGACTTCACCATATCCTGACCGTCCTCAAAATCCAGCGGCCTGCCTGCGTACTCGTGCGTATGGTCGTCGTCTCTTGCCGCGCTCACCGTCACCGTCACATCGGGCAAATCTTCCCTTTCCATTGTCGACGGTTTCACTGTCTCAATCACCTCCGGAACAACCCTTTCCTGGACCACCTCTGGCACGGGTTCCCTCTCAACCATAACGCTCTCGACGACGACGCAAGCAGTTGCAGTCGAGGTCTCCTCCAAGGTGTTCACGTCCCTGATGTCCTGCTTATCCGGTACAGCGTCCTGCTCAGCACCAGACTCCACGGAGCTCTGATCGATAAATTTGGTCCCGACGTCCACCTTCACCGTCTCCAGCTTGATCGCTTGCCGCTCTTCCTCGTAGTCCTCCTCCTGCGCCATGTCTTTCTCGTAAGGGATCAGGTCAACGGTTGCAGCAATCTCGTTGCACTCGGTAAGAGGTGACTCCAGATACTGTGCGGATGTCTCCGTGACGGATAACGAGTCTGTGAAGATCTCGGGGACAGTGGTGTGGTCGGTACTGTCGGATCTGTGGTTCGGTGACGCCTCTATCTGGATCGAAGAGGCTTGTCTCGAGCTGAGTGCGGAGCCTACCACGAGAACCGCCTCTGTTGGACGAACTTTGCCCTCCTGAGTCTCTTGCTGATCCTCTTGGTCCTCCTCCACGGTGTCGTCCTTGCTCGAGAAAGCATTCGCCGGCGGCAGACGGTGCACAGCGATCACAGCAGCGTCCAAGGATTTCGCCCGCCTCTGAGAAGTGGGCGATTGGGTCGCCCCCTGTCTCTGCAACGCGCCGATCCCGCTTCCCTCTGAAAGACCCAAACGAGCAAAAAGGACTGGCGTTTGACCTGGACGACGCAACACGACCTGCGCTTGCGTCAACTCCTGAGGAACCGCACTCTTCTTCCCATCTTTCACCTCCTTGCCTGGCTCTGGTGGTTTGCCAGCGTCTACCTCTTGCTGTTGTTGTTGCTGATCCTCAGCTACGACAGTCTCCGGTTGTTCTTGCTTCGCTTCAGGTTCCCGTGCGATCACTCGGACAGTTTCCGAAGGAGACGCCATCGGCCGATCCTCGCTGTCCGACTTGGTGCGAGGAGGCTTTGGTAGATCCTTGGAGGACGGCGACTTAACGTCCGCGGATTTTACACCGGACTTCACCGCGACCGTTCTCTTCGGAGATATCTTCTCCGTCGAGTCCTTTTTCTCTGTGCTTCCCAGAGATTTCGAGATGCCCAGCGACTTTGGCCGCGCCTTCTCCACCTTTGATCCAGCGATTACCTTGATCAGATCCTCGTCCACCGAAGCGGACTTGGCTCGGCCGCTGGTTCTCGGCACCTCATCCTTCTCCTCCTTGGAAGAGGAGTGCGCCTTCTCCGTCAACCTGGTGACCGACTTCGACCTGGCCTTCTGCACGATGCTCACCTCGGGCACCGTCGGGTGGTCCGTCGAATCGATGATAATAATCTCTTGCGGCATCTCACCCAGCTTCAGCTTCGACTTGTCGATCTTGGAGCTGCTGGCGGTCGGCGCGCGCGATTCCTTCGAGGCGGACTTCTTCAACGGCGGCTTGTCGCCTTCCAACGACTTCGACTGTTTCTTGAAGTCCTTCTTCGGCTCGGACTTGACACGACGGGCCCGCTTCGGCGACACGTCCGCCACGAAGTGTTTGTTCTCGACCTCGGGCGACAGCAGAGTGTCGATGGGCGCCTTCTCCTCGGCCAGCGAGAGAGACTTCGAGCGTAACGGCTCGCCGTGCGGCCTCGAGGCGAACGGAACGAACTCTGGAACCTTCAGGCTGTCTAACTCTAGCGCCGGCTTGACGGGCACCTCATCCAATGGCAAGTCAGCCACCGGATCCACGAAGTCGTCGAATCCGGTGTCGATGATCTTCGGTCGCGCAGCCCTCGTCCTCTTCGATTCGATCTTCTCCAGGATACGCTTGGTCTTCTCCGGAATGCTGAGCTTCTCGAGGCTCTTCGGCTTCTCGGGGACCTTCGGCTTCTCGGCAATTATCGGCTTCTCAGAGATAATCGGCGGCGTGGTGGGAACCGGAGGAGGAATGGGTTTCTCCTGAACTTTGATCACCGCGTCCTCTGGATGTTTCGTCGAATCCTCGACCACGGGTGGTGGTGGGACTGCTTCGAAGCAGGGTGGCACGTCGTTGTCGATCACCGGCGGCAGTGGTAACGGTATCTCCGGCAAAGGTATCTTCTCGATGCTGTCTTGCTTCTCGAGGCTGAGATCTGGCGTTTTCAAGGTGTCTTTCTCTACCTCGGACTTAGCCTTGCGCTCCAGCTTCAGCTTCATCTCCATGCCGACCACGTCCGCCAGGTTCAGAGGCTTCGATCTTGAGTCCAAGGACCTACCGGTCGCTAGGGTTTTTATGGCGTCCGGTGACCGTTTCTTCTGGATCACAGACACGATCGTCTTGTCCGGATCAGTGGGCGACACCTTGGGCGAGCGTTTCTTGATCGCAGAGACGATGGTCACGTTCGGCTCGATCGGCGACAGCTTCGATGGCGAGGGACGCTTGTCGAGACTGGACGACTTGAAGACACGGTCCTCGATTACGATCTCGGCCCGCCCCCTGTCGAAGGAGGCGGACCTCGGCGACTGTCTGTCCGGCGACGGAGCCTTCGAGCCAGCCTTCGATGGACTCCTCGAGGTCGGCGAGAGGCTGCAGACTATGCTCTTCGCGTCGGTCGGCGACAGCTTCGACGTCGGGCTCAGGATACTCTTCGGCTTGTCGGACGGGCTGATGAGTATCGACTTGGGCCTGGTGGGCGTGGTAACTTTTGGCTTGTCCGGCGATGTCTTGTTCACCGATTTCTCTACGGGAGATAGCTTCGACAGGTCGAAGCAGGTGATGTCAGCAATCATCTTGAGCGGCAACTTAGGCAGATCCTTGGTGGCGGTTGGTTTCTTCGAGGTCTTGCCACTATCGGACTCTGACTTCTCGTCGGAGGCGGTACCGTTCATCACGTGCCGTTTGTGCAGCGTGTACGGTATCTCCTGATTGGTCTTCTGTATTGCCGCGCTGTCAGAGAACGGGTCCTCGTCGCCCGAGTCGGCAGGTGTCAGATCGATCGACTTTTGATGCATCAGGATGTGTCGCTTGCTGTTCGAGCCTAATCTCTGCCTGGCGGGGTTCGGGTCGCTTTTGGTGCGCTCGACGGGAGTGTGACCCGGAATCGTGTCGTCGAATCCCAGGACGACGCCTCCGACGATCTTCGGCTCGTACTCCGAGAACACGGCCTTCGGCTTCAAGTTCTCCAACTCCATGGGCACGCCGATCACAGTCTCCGTTCTTGACTCCAACGATAACCTAGCCTGTCGCTCCCTCTCCCGTTTCTCCTCGTCCTTCCTCGCCTTTTCCAAGCTTCGCCAATCGTCCCGCTCCCGCGGCTTCTCCTCCGACCTACCCCTTTCAAACCTGGACCCGCTCCCTTTGCTCTTCCGTGACTCTTTGTGCTCGATCTTCTCGGAACTGCCTCGTCTCCACTCGTACGCCTCGTGCTCGATGCACTCGAGACTACGACCGGACCGAGCGCTCTCCGCGTGTCTTCCCCTCTCCCACTGCTCGATCCTATCAGCGTGTCTGCGCTCGCGCGACTCCAGCCTCTCGAGGCTCTTCCGGTCCCCGCTCCTCGCCTCGGACCGCCTCTCGTGTCCGGTCCCGGTAACTCCAAATGACTCAAGCCGCTCCATCGTCACCGGAACGAAGTCGAAGCTTGATCGCTCTTGCGAGTCGAGCCTCTCTACGCTCCGGCCACGTTGCTCCCTACCGTAGGACCGATCTGCGGGGCTGCTCTTGTGCAGCGGCTCGAATCGCTCCCACGTATGCCTCTGATTATAATCCACGGTGCTGCTCCTGGTGATCTGAGACCTCTGCTTCTCCCTCGAGTCCAACCGTTCTGTGCTCCTCTCGCGACGATCCGCATGACGATGACTATGATTCCTCTCCTTTGGACTCCTGTTCAAGTACTCCGAGCTGCCGCGCAGACCCTGCGCGTCCAATCTCTCGAAGCTCTTGCGGCGCAGCTCGTTAGGATCGTGGCGAGAGCTTCTCTCCTTCGAGTCCAGTCGCTCGTAGCTTCTCTCCCTCACGTCCAGCCTCTCGATACTTCTGCGTAGCTCCCTCAGATCGATCCGATCTATGCTACGCCTGCCATGGTGTTCCAATTTCCTGCTCTCCCGAGAGTCTAGTCGCTCGATCGACCTTCTTTCCCTCGCATCACCCGACCCAATCTTCTCTCCCCTTTTCCCGTAATCCCTAGAGTACTCCCTCTCGACTCGCTTTCGTTCCTCCCGATCCCTACGATCCTTCTCCTGCAACCTGGACAAGGTTGCATCTAGTCTAGCCTCGATCGAGGACTCCCTGAACTTTCGATCGCGACTCCTCAGCTCCCTACCTAGGCTACCCGTTTCTACGTGCATGCACGACGACGCGTGGTCCTCGAGACTAGCGATGCTGCGCGCTCGCACCGTTCTCGCGCGTCGATCCGATGCGACCGCTCTGCCGCTCGTCTCGACCGGGCTCACGTCGTCGTCGTCTATCCGCGATTTCGGCCGCATTATACCCTCGTCCCTCAATATCTCCGAGTCAACGTGTGTGATCCGATGGTACTTGGGCCTGAGACTCTTTAGCTCGTTAAGCACGGACATCTTTTGCTTTTGTATCTGCGACACGATCGGGTCTTTGCGCGCGGAATCCTGATGCGGCAACGGCAGCAGCTTGCTAATCGGTGTTTGTTGCTGCTGTTGTTGCGTTTGTTGGGGTTGCGATTGTTGTTGCAGTTGTACAACCGTTTGCTGTTGATCGACGGAATTCGCGTGACGCATCTCGAACTTTCGCTCGATCTGCGTGCTGGACCGTTGAATTCTCGACTCGACTGTGACGAAGTCGGTGTCGAGTTTCGCGGCGACCGCCGGCGTGTACCGATCGATGGACTTGGTTCGAGTTTGGTTCTTCAGGTCGGCGAGCACAGATTTGAAATGTTGTTTGTCCGAGGATCTGACCGACCGGTGCTTGACGAAGGAATCGGTCTCGGCGTCCATCTGGAACATCTCGCGCTCGATTCCCTCGTCGCTCCGATCGGAGATCGGCTCGGCTTCTACGTTAACGCTGGTCACGGTCACGGCCATTGGTTGCTCGTGACCGTTCTCATGCTCGTTCTCGTCGTCCTCCTCCTCGTCCTCGTCGTCCCGAGGACTCGAGTAGGACTCCGGATACTCAAACTCGTGCTCGCGTTCCAGAAGCTCGTAGGAATCGTGTGACAGATCGTCGTGTGACAGATCTCCCGCGGGGCCGGACTCCTCGTGGCCGGATTCGGTGGACAGCGACGAGGTACCCGGATAGGAACTGCTGTAGACGCGGTCCGGTACCGAGTCGTGGTCCAGCGAAGGCAGTTTCGAGCTGGCGGCGCTGTACGATCGATTACTTTCGTCGTACCTGGTCACCGGATTGTCCAGCTCGCCCTGCGACGGCAACCGGAACGGTTCTAGCAACGGGACCGAGTCGCCCGCGGACGGTTTCTCGTCCTCCCTCGTGCGCGCTCTACCTGAATCCTCGAAACTGGACGCGTACAGTTCGCGGCAGCTCGCCGATCGCTGCCAGGGATGTCGGGGCTGGGGTCGCGGCGGTGGGAATTCAGGGGGACTGCTGTTAGAGGGGCTGATACGACCTGCTGATGAAATCCGCTGATGGCTGGTAACAAGCATCGTTTGCTGACGCGGCGCTGGGGCCTGGCTGGGCGTGGCCGGCGAATGGACGTCGATGGACGTAAGCGTCCGAAACGATGTAGCTGTGTCGTCGCGACGGTGAATCGTCCCTCCCATCGAGACACTCGTCACAGTCGTCGGAGAATCCAGTGTCATCGAGCCGCATGACAGAGACAGAGCTGGGGTTTCCAGGGCTGTAAAACCAATTCCAACTATATCACCATATCACCCTTCTTCTTCAATTAATCGTCGCTACTGTCTTCCACCTTATTTCCTCATTCTCATCTCCCTCTATCTATCTCTCTCTTTTCTGATACATTGACAAATGATTTGAACCAGGCATGCTGATAGTCCGGTAATAGAAACAACATAGACTTTTATTCGTGGCTAAGAATATTTAAGTAGATCCTGGAAAAATAGTTGCGATCAAGGGCCACCTTATCAGCATGTCTGATTTAAACTATCACGTTCGAATGATGTTCATTGCGAGTCGTAGATAGGGGTAAGTCTTTGTTGAACCAAGAGGAACAGAGTGGGGGGAGAGAGACAGTTTTGACCCAACCCTTCAAAGACTTCGTATTTATAAAGTTCATCGTTTGTTAATTGTAAAGCGCGAGATCTGTCTGGCTCGAAGGTCTCGTCTATCCTCAAATATTCATCGTTTTCAGCCTTCGAGGCTAAGGAAGAATGTTGGAGGATCTGCATCGTTAGCAGAAAAAGAAGTAGCGTTCTCTGTGCGAACATGTACGAGGAGAACTGACGAGCCGAGACATCGCGTCGGCCGCAACGAAATCTTTAAAAAGCAGCCGCCTTCGGAGGGTCAATCGATCGTTTCGAACAAGCGTTTTCTAAGTTCGTGATACGCTCTAAGCTACTCACTACGCTTACGATATATAGATTACTGCTGCTTCGTGTACGATACGTGGGGAAAAAACGAGAAAGTAAAACGCTAAAGAGAAAGAGAGAGACAGAGAGAGAAACAGAGAAAGAGATAGCGAGGAGAGCGGGATTGGCAGAAGATTGGAAGGCACGGGATGAAAGAGAGAAAAAGAGAGAGTAGAGAATTGGGTGGTAGTAACCAACTGAGAAAAACCGACGACTAGAGTACACTGTGGACAATATTGTAGTGTATGTGTGTGTATGTGTGAATCGAAAGTCTGTAAGCAATTTGAAAAAAAAAGAATAAAAATCCATAGTCTTGATCGTCGAATACAAAACTTTAAGTACTCTAGCCATGCATCTCTCCAAAACTGCTTTTACAACATCACCGTGAATCTCGAAAGGATTACTGTTCTTGAAGCTTTAAACGCACAACCGTTCTCAAATTCGTACGAAAAAAACAGCTATGCAAATACGATCAACAATTCACAAACTATGCAAATCGAGAAGTCTGTGGAGCAGGTGTGGGCGGAGTCTGACTCGCGAGTTACTGCCACGCCTACTGGAGGAGTAATCCACACGTAGAAAGAACAAAATTAATATCGTTCTCTATCATCTTCTGTTTCCGTGGTGCCATTTGCCCCGGTGGGCGGTCCGGAGCAAAGTGGGCGTGGCCAGTGCCCGGTTCAATCGCAGAACCGCCCTCGCCCGACAGTGTACTCTTCTCAACAAGAGAAAGAGAAAGAGATAGAGGGTGAGAGTGTGTGTGAGAGAGATAGAGAGAGAAAGAGGCGGAGAAAACAGCGAGGATGTGAACCAAAAAAATAAAAGAAGAAAGCGTTTCTTCCGTAGTTTTCTCTTTTGTTTTCCGTCTTTTTCTTAGATTTGTTCTTATTGTCTCTCGTGGAAGTTGGTGTCGGTCATGGTGTACATACCAGGATCGCCGAGGGGCAGGAGGGGGTGGGCAGAGATGCTGGAGCTGCCCATAAGGGAGCTGCTTGGAGTGGCCCCACGATAGCCTCCCCCCTCCAAGCCCTGCAATGCCCTACCACCGCTAGTCTGCCGGAACGAATTGGACCTGCGAGCAAGAGAGAGTCAAGTTCAGCATCAGACTTAGGCTACCAAATGCCAAGCCTGTCCAGAACACTAACTTATACGTGATTCTCTGTTTCTTTTCTTTTCCTTTCCTTTTTTCCCCCTTTTTCTTTTCATTCCCCTTCTCCTTATATGTCATTTTTGTTTCGTGTCTGTTGTTCTTATCCCCTCGTCTACGCCGATCTACCCACCATACCCCCCGCGCGCGCGCGCTCGCTCAAGATGGTAGCGTTGGATCGATCATCGTGGCAACGCCGTTATATCGTTTGAACCAGTGTTGGGCAAAATTTTATTCGAATAACGAACAAAGGTAACGAATCAAGTTTTATTCGTTACTATCGAATAAATATTTCATAAAAAAAGAATTTATTTTTGAGGAAGAATTGATTTCGTATTGACCTTATTATTAGTAGATCATTAAATCTGAGTAAAATCAAAAGTAATAAACAATTATTCGTATCACTATTCGAATAAGTAATGATGAATTTATTTAATTAAACAAAATAATTATTCTCCGAACAAAATATTTCACCGAAGGGAATTTTTGATAAATATTTATTCGGAACAATTCGAATAATGCTCAACTCTGGTTTCAACCAGTGCTTGAAACGGTTCCGGAAATAACTCTCTCAAACTGTTAGACAAAGGTCCTGATCGAATCATCTCCAGAGAACCTTTATCCCGAACAACTGTGCCGAAGAACCGAGATTTCCAACTGTACCTTCTCTGCCTCGCTTCAGAAACGATTCCTCTTTCTTTTTAGTATTTAAATGGATGCCTCGTCAATGAAGTCGGACATCGAAGACGGTACGAAAACGGTCAAACACAAAGTCTATAAATTGCTGTGGAACTAATTGCTGCAATAACGTAGGGATTGTTTTAAATTATGGCATAGTAACTTTTAGTGTTGCCTCGGTGGAGACAGTCGAATGCAAAAGAGTTAAACATAGAAACAAAGCACAGGAGAATATTTCACTGAAAATATATAGTCAAGTGCAGTATAGAATAAAGTAAAAATTGAGAACAGGAAATCGGAAACATCTGTTTGTTAACTTCCTGTCCAGAATGATATAGCGTGTAAGGAGTATGAAAACTATGTAGCAATTAGCGATATCAATTATGGTGGTAACGAATCCGTTTCCGAGCCGAAAATTATAATGAAACAGAATTTCGGTTGTCCGTGACAGTTATTCGGAGCGAAGGTTCTTCGGAACCGTTTCAAGAACCGAAATCGATATTATAAAAGTTTTCAAGCCCTGGTTTCAAGGGTTCGCTCTCTTTTGACCCCTTGCACTGCGATCTCTTTCAAAGCAGCCTCTCGCCGCTAACGATTCGACCAACGAAAAAGAAAACTCGCGCACGACCTCGGCGATAGACCGTGGAACGTTCGTGCGAATTCAAACTATGTTAACTCCCGTGCACTGTTTAGAAAATTTATGCATTTACACTTTGCAAAATCCAATTAAAAAGGCTCGATTTTAAGCTCGCGCACAGTACACGCGAACTGTTGACATTAAAATTAATTACTGGAAGCGGAGAAGGTTGCAATCTGCTTTACAAATTTACATAAACGGTGCATCGACTCTAAACTTTGCGTTCTGTTAATTTTTGAAGAATTTCCGATGGGTTTTAAACGCACGAACGTCCACGAAAAATTGAATATCAATTTTAAATTTAGGGCTCGAGCTTCCAAAATTGGGTTTCGAAATTTGGAATCGAGGCAAGGGGTCGAAAGTCTCGCTCGATGTGTTCGCGACGTGTCCTCTGTGTCTTCGATCTCCGCGAAGTGTCGCGGTGGAGAATAAGCGAGAAAAGAAGGAGAAAAATTGTCGATGCTTCTCCGCGGGATCGATCACGCCCTCGAAACGATAAATATGCTGATCGCATGCGGCTCGGATGATCAAACGTCGACCAGTCGCGGCCCGGAAACTGTCTTTTGCACGGAGGATAAATTTTCTTTGACACGAGGCATCGTTAACTCGCCGGTTTCTATCGCGGTTTCAACGCGATCTGCATCTAGAACAAATGTTTCTATAAAAGTATTTGTACGCTCAATTTCATTGGAATTATTTAGCTCGATAAATGTCGTAAATGTACTAATTGGAATGGAAGATATGTTTGGAGTTGAAATAGTTCCGAGTGCAAAGGGTTAGATATAATTATTAGATCTAATTGTCATCCAATTACTTGCGCTGTTCAAAGGCAGTTAATTGCTAATACTCATCTTTTTCTAATCGTCAATAAAAAAAATAGCTACTGAAAGTCTATGCTATGATCATCGAACAATCGAGTGAAACTAAGTATTTCGAATAGTTGCCAGCGTATAAATTGTCGACACTATTTTCATTTTATTTTCGCCACGATAAAAGAGAGCTTCCGGTTCAAGGAAGAGAGACAACGTCCTTGTTCCAGTTTTCACAGAGTTAGTCTACGAAATCGAAAAGTTCGATAGAGAATATTCGTGTTTGCGAAATGCTAGCAATCGACGTTTCTAAAACAGTATATACCTAGAGCGTTTCTTTGAGCACCGAGGCGCCAACAAAATCGCTATCGATGCGGTGTCTCGCGTGAACGGGAGAGCGTACAAATACTTTTTCAAGATCGGTAGCTGTGGCTCAAGCGAGTGTACCGCGCGAGTCCGTCAACTGTATTTTATGTACAAGGACGAGATTATCGTGAGGAAAGAGTAATCGATCTAGTCGCTATCGTGGAGAACAGTCTACCGCTATATTTGTATACATATATATGTATATATATGTATTATACCATATATATGTACACATGGATAATCTATGTATAATATATTTATATATCTTCCGATGGTGATAGAGAAAACGAACAGAAAAGAAACAAAATACAGCTGCCGGGAACAGTGAAACATGGTGGTTCGCACAGTATGCGTGTGATTGGCGTGTACATGTATATGCGTGTGTCGTTAGAATTAGAGGTAGGCGCATGGTACGCGTGTACGTGTGGTAGAGTCTGGTCTGGTGTGTCTGTGTTATAACAATGACGAGAATTAGTGACCACGCTATCGAGAAAGAGGGTAACACATTGATCATTCGGGTTATCGTGCCTGATGGTGAGCCTGACTCCCCGCCACCCCTGTCCGAGCAGGCAACACTGACAAACGGTCAAGTACAAGAAGACTAGTACGTACAGAGAGACAAAGAGGGAAACAGTGAGAGATGAAGAGAGGGAGCGAGAGAAAGAGTGTGTGAGAGATAGAGACAGAGTGAGAGAAAATGGAGAAAAAAATAACAGAAGAAAAAAGAAAGAAGACACGCTTGAGACACTACGGAAATATGTTGGAGCAACGACGAACTAAATAAAAAAAGAAACGAATGTCCCGGCTAAAGCAAGACCGTGCCACCTCCCGTCTTAAACACGCAAAGAGATCTCGGTGCTGCGCTCGTTTGCCAGAGAGAAGTCTACGTGTACACGTGTCCGAACGAGATATATAGATATATGAACACCAGCGTTAAAAAGGGGGGGAGGGGACAGTACATTAACGGTACGCATGCACTAACGCTCTACGCAATTTACTAGTATAGTATGCCAAAGAGGCTCTCGTTCTGATCCTCGAGTCAACGCTGCATAATCCCATCGTGCGCCGCTGCTACTCACCTCTGAAACGTTTGCCTCTTCACGTAATTGTCGCGCACGAACTCGACGATCTGCTTCTGGGTTTTGCCGCTATACCTGGTGACCAAAATTCAATTCGGATTAATCCATGCGACAGGTTAACGCTAGAAACACCGAGCAGTCCGAGCGACTGGAATTTTCTCTGAGTAGAATGGAGATATCTCAGTATCTCCTCCGTAACGTCGCACCACTGTACTTTCTACGTTTGCGGCGTTAAGGAGGGGAAACGGTAGTTCTAGCGTTTAGGTATATAAGCTACGATAAATCGTTCCGCCGATTGCCCGGTTACTTCCGGTTTAGCAAAGCTGACATACCTAAACGAGGAACCACGGCTGAGCACCCGCGTCTTTTGTCGCACGACCCGCTTCACCACGGAACAACGGAAGAATCCGTGGTTCTCCACGCATTTCTTCCAGAAGTTCTTGCACTCGTTGCGACCCTCAAAGAAGAACTCGACCGTGTCCTTGTAGTAACCCTGCAAAGTCGAGGGCGATCGATCGGGTTTCAATTCACATCTGCACCGCATATACGCGATGCATTCGAAAAGTGCTCGGCCTCAATTTTCTCGGAAGTACCAGTGCCGTGATCGCTTCACCGAGTGGACCCGTCCAACGCGAGCATGCAATGTTAATTGTATCAAATTTCGCCGAGTCAGGTAGGTAGGCAACTATTTAGTAAACTTCTCAAGCTCTCGTTCTAGTAAGCTCAAACCTAATACGACTGGTCAAGGTTACAAAAGTCCGGGAACTTTTCGAACGCGTGTTTCGAGGGACCACACGGTGCACTCACGTATCCCTCGGGATGGAGTTTGATTAGAAACCGCTTCCTCTTGAAACTGATCTTCCGAATCTTCGCCCAGCTGAACGTGTTGATTTTCGAGAAGTGCTGGTAGACCAAGATCCCCATGTGCGCCACCGCCAAATTCAGGGACACACCTTCGTGGTCCTAGAATGAAAAGAGTACGGTCACAAACTGTTCCCGAGGAAATTCATTCTTACTGTAATGACTTTAATAGATTGAATATAATACGCCGATATATTCCCAATTTCTTTTAATCTTTCGCAAGCAAGTGTACACATTTTTCTGCAAGTTTAGAAAAGCCTTTAGAAGAGCCAGATTACTCACCTTCGCCGGGTGCATTTTCATTCCGTACAGCTCGCAACGACGTGCCGTCTCCAAGAGATTCAGGTCAGCTTCCGCTGGCGATTGGCCTCTATTCGAACAATACAAGGTTTCAATGAACTCGATTCACGAGACCGACTACCAACTGACGAACAAAACTAATCGGTGTGCATCTTACGCGTGTTTCTTGTGGTTCTCCATGATGCGGCGCTCCAGTTCCTGATCCTGGTGAGGTACAAATTTGTATGTCGACAGGTAAGTGTGATCCGGGTAATCCTCTATTACGTAATCTCCGCATTCCGCTGAAAATGATCGATCGATTAGGCGCCGCTCTCTTCAAAGAATTGCTTATCACACTAGGCTTTGATTTTTCAAAAATTTCAAGATCACGTTGAACCCCTACACGTAGCAGCCAACTCACCCTGAACAATGTAGCTAGCCATCAATGCTGCCGTGTTGTCGTTGCACTGCAGCAAACCTTGGGCCAAGTCTCGCTTGATTTGAAGGCAAAATAAATATCTCGTGAACTCTTCCTCGAGCTGTGCCGGGTCCGGTGTATAAAATTTCACGCAAAATTTCAAAAGAGGATCTATCAACGACAATCCGACTTGTCTGCAAACGGGCTTCTCCAGGTCCAACCAGTACTGCAATTCAAACAAGTCAGTTATCAGGATTCAAATCGAATGTAGCGGTTCGTGTGCGTGCTCGTTAAAGGCTTACTTTAGTTCCATTAGGTTCCTGATACTCCAATCCGAAATAGTCAGCCTCCAGAAGATGTAACTGTTTGCAAACTTGATCGAACAATACCCTGCCTAACGCTTTCGCCTGAAATGAAAAAAAAAGCATTCATGAAAGCACATGGAGAGAGTAAGTAATCCTACGAATTATTTATCGGTTTCATCCACGTAAAAGCATCTTTTTCCGTGTACGCTCATTAATGTGTTAAAGTACCGTATAAGGCTGGGGAGAATATGTTTCAGATGCTGTAAGTAAAGTCTTATGAATAATCAATACGTCAATATGTGCACCTCGTGCAATATAGTAGAACCAATTATGTGCTCCAATAGTTCATTTAAAAGTGTTATGCTCATGCACGCTACACACCGAACGGGCTTCGCCGTGTAAGTCGGACGCGCCGTGCGGTGATTATTTAAACAATGCGTAAAATAACGCGCCCACAAAATCTATGATATCTAATCTTTTTCTATTATTTCAATTATTGCTCGTTACTCCAAGCGATCGTATATAATACAATAATCGCAATCACGATCTCGTAGATACTATTCAGTAGATTCTGTGGACAATGACCCTTGACCTCTATTCGCTAAATGACCCTGATATGCTATTTGGAACAATTCCATGTCTGTCCGATAAAATTTGTCAGAGCAAGCGCAGACATTCCATCAACTTTTCAACAATAGAGGAGCTGTTATAAGGGCCACCGATGGCTCAGGAAAATCTTGTATTATTCGTACATTGATTTAAAGTAAGACACAACGCGTTGTATTCATCTATGTCCGTTAAATGTGCCATTGTGTAGGTATATAGTCAATGACTGGCCATTATAGCGTTAAGCCGACATATTAAGGCACTTGTTCGACATTAACAACCATTTAAGGACATTTTAAACGGTCCCAGAGGTACAAAGCGTTGATAATTCGCTAGTCGAGTGAAAAGTGATGGGCACTGGGTATTACCTGTACTTGAAACATCGTAATCGTGTCGTCCAACATTTGTACACGAACAGCAAGCATTTTTCCAGCCTTTCTGGGTGTCGTGGGAGGAGTTCTACTACCCCCATCCACACCCGCCGGAGTCGAATGACTATGAGGCATCTTGGAACCTCCGCTGCCCTTCATGCTTATACTTTCTATATCATTCATTTTTAGACATCTAACTTCGACCGTAGAATGGCTGCTCAGCTTTATTTTCCTAGTGAAAATTTAGTGTAGAATTTCCTATTACGTAGTCATCTGCAACACAACATAGAAAACATACAATTAACAAAAATTTATATTAAATAGAAACGTGTGTTTCTCCATTTAAATAATTTAATATTCGGTCATTAGTGGAGCGTTTAATATCTATATCCGCGAAAGTGCACCGAAGTGAAATCATCGCCGCGTTGATTCCCATTTACGATTCGCGACCGATCCGCCGGTTAACAGGTGAAGTTTTTCAAAGGTCCGTCGGACACCGCCACGAGGAATCAGTCTAAAAAACAATTAACCCATTAACGCTCCGGTGTCCCACTTCGACACGTTCATTTTAATATCTAATTACTCTTGAACCTGGTGGCCTCGCGCAGCATCCGCGCTGCTAAAAAATTCGCTTAACGTTCCGAACTACGCCTGGAGAACGAACTTTCCGACGGGCTCCGAGGCGGTGCAAGATGAGAAAAAATAAAAAAAGACAACGGAAAAAGTGTCATCAACGGGTTGACACGCATCTACGCAGTTGTTAACACTGCGCGACACATCGCACGAACTCGGCTGGTCTTCTCCCGTCGGAGAGTCCCACCAAGGATAATAAGCGGAGGCGAGTCCGACGGATACGGCAACTAAGTCAATGGCAAGGATTACGTAAACGACAATTAATCGAACGAATTTATCGCGAGCAGCGCGCCGAGGGTACCGAGAGAGAGAGAGATAGAGAGGAAAAAAAAGAGAGCATTATCGCACGCATTTGTTTACATCGTTCGGTAATGTTGGCCGTGCAAGTTGCGGTATACACGTTTACTATCGTATACCGATACGCACGGTCCACCGGGCGTAGTGGCCGCAAAGCGAGGAAGATAGCCGTCGTCTACGGTGGCACCGCCGATTACACCGATTACGTTGCTGCCGATCGAATAGCGTTAATGGGGTGTGCATCAAGAGATTGGCCGCGGACGAAACGGCTCTGCGAGTGTTGATTTGTCGATCAATGAACGATCTCGAGATCCCGAGAGTTGCACACACGATAGCGGTGTACCGTTAACCGTCCGCCTCGTTAGCCTCGCCGAGCTTTCCACCACGGACCAAGAAAGAAAATAAACGGTACGTCGCGATGTCGTTTCGGGGAAATAATGACACCGTAGCGAGACGTGCGGGGAACCATTGCGTGCAACCGAGGAACGAACTGGAGAGGGGAGTGAGAGAGAGAGAGAAGGATGGAGGCAGAACTAGGCGGGGCAGTGAATGTTCTTCGAAAAAAAGAAGGAATCGCGATACGATAGGCATTACGAAACTACAGGAAGGAGTCTTGAGAACATATCTGGTGTACATTCGAGGATACGTACGTCTGCCGGCTAATAGGTAACAGTGGCAGCACGCCCCAAACATACAGCAACGCAGAGTTCATTGATCACCGAACAACACTGTACTCGTTCACCGGCACCACCTTCCCGGTCGTCGTTACGATCGTGAACTCGTTGCCCGTGCTTTTAACGAGCCGTTACCACCATTATTTCCGGCATATACTCCGCGTACGATCCCCAAATATCCCCGAACTACGGTCGAGGAAGTCTCCGAATTCAACCACATCACACACCTACGGACCGCTCGTCTCCGCCTTGGCATGAATTATACGGGACGTCAGTGGTTCTCAGCGCGCTAGAAACGGTCCGATTATTCATTGATGGACCGCGGTGGCACGGCGACGGCCGACCGTGCCAGCTCGTAACCACGAAAAAGGACAGAGACTGACCCGACGAATAACCCGAACCACTCGAGCCCGATACCCGACTAAACTCTGCTCCGATGCGTTGAGAATTACGGCGCGCGCGGCGCCCTACCAAGGGCGGAGTCTCGCGAAAAGACATGGCTCACGACATCTAACGAAGCCGTCGAGAAACCTCTCGCGAAGGCTGACGTTCTGGAATTAATTTGTTTTAAACAAGAAACGTAGGTTCCGCGAAAGCCGAACCGCAGTGTCTGTTACATGGATGGAGAAATATTGATGTAATCTTATTCGGTAGTGACAGAGTTTCAAACATTCCGAATGATTACCGACCGTCTCTGTCGGTAATGTTTGTCTAGCAGTTTACTATCTTGCTTTCGATAATACAGTATTTTATCCATAAATGTCCCAGATCTATACCCCCTTAATATATTTATATGGATAAAATACTGTATTTCACTTCGTTCCTTATTTTTTAAACGTAAATTTGGTTTTCGATCGTATATTCTGACTAAGAGAAATTTTAAACGTGTTATCGGTGCAACGGTTCGATCAATTGAAACACAATAAAGCAATTTTACAAATTAATTAAACTTTCGACGTTTCGATAGTTATTCCTATCATTCTCAAGAAAGATAATAAAAAACTGCGTCTGCTTTATACAAAAATTACTAATAACGAGATTGGATTTCAAAATTCAAAGCTTCCTTACAAGCTTCCTTCGTGGTGTCAGTCAAGCTACTTTATTGTGTTTCAATTGATCGAACCGTTGCGCCGATAACACGTTTAAAACTTATTTTTTAACACTCGAATTAGAACTAGACGAATGCGCTTCATGATAGATGGATTAAAGGATATATATAATCACAGTAGCATACTCGAAATCGAAATTAAAGACTCTTTTTGAATCGTAGTTTTGGCACCGTAATACAATATTTACTGCAATTTCGTTGCCGCACGGTTGCTGGATTTTAGAAAAATGGATATGCGTAATGGGACTTATGGTTCAAATATTACCGCGCTTTCCGACGATGCTATAGCATTATAATGATGCCAATTCCTCGGATGCAGTCTCTTCGTCCTCTTTCGTTCGCAAAGCTAATGCAAAGGACAGAGACGTTCACACAATGAAATGGCGACCCTGTACGTACGTGGATTCCACATTTTTAGGTCGCGAACATGATCGGCTCTAATCGGGAGTTTCGCCTCTGGTATACTCTCTGCCAAAAGTAAGGCAGTGCCTCGCTTTTGCGCACACATGCTCCTTTTCGCTTCTACTAAAACGCAAGATGGCGCTAAGAACCTGAACGCTCGCGAGACCTGTCAATCCGTGTATTCTTCGAATCCGAAACGTCAAATTGTCAATGAATAAAAGAAATACAAACAGCGACGGCGTTTATCGTGATTTTATGCGAGGCGAGTAGCAAGCCATTGTATCGTTGATTATTTATTCGCTGCATGGATTGGTCACGTATGTAAGTGAAACGAAAATACTGCAGTCTTTTGTCAATATTATTATTACCTCCTACAAGACTCGGACGCCCGTATCTAAAAGAATCTTGTAATAGAAACTGTAGCATGTAGTGTCGGAAATAGTAACGTCTTCGTTTAGGTATGTGTCTGAACTGTACGCCCGAAATAATCTCCGAAACGATCATACAGTTCGCCGATGTTTCATTCGAACGCAATTTCCAGGACTTCGGGGTAGATGGTTTAACACGAATCCGCAGAAGGTGTTATTGAATTGAAAGTACAATGTCGGACGAAGAGGACACAGCGATACTATTAAACAACGCGAACAAAACCACAGAAACATCTATAACCAAAGCTCCGAACGAGGAATACCAATGCCTGCCCCCAAACAACTTGAGGAAACCGATTCCAAAGCAAACCGACAATTTAACACCGTTGACGTCAGGAAATCAGAATGTGTTCGTCTCTATGGTGGCGGTTCTGGCGGGTATTGCCTTTGGCTGCGACATGGGAGTAGCGAAACCCATAGCTCCACTGATCAAACATGAGTTCAATTTGAATTGCTTCGAGAAAGACTTTGTCATCAGCATTTGGTTCATTGGAGCTCTTCTCGGTGGATTAACTGGCGGTAAGTTTCTAACAACTTCTTACTCTGGAGTAGAAGCTTTAATCGAAACATTGACAATATAATATTGTGTTACAGGGTTTCTAATCGACTCGTTCGGTCGTCGCTGGACGATGATTCTGACGCTGGAATTCTTGACTTTCGGCGCCACGTTATCGGCACTAGCGAACCATTACATCCTACTTCTGGTTGCGCGAATAATTTGCGGATATTGTGGATCCGTCTCAGCCGTGGCGCACTGCATTTATATGGCAGAGGTGTCGGACTCGAATAAACGCGGATACAACATGATGCTGTATCAATTAGGCACTGCCACCGGGTTCCTGGTCTCCGTTATCGCCGCCGCTGTGAAGAACATCGACTATCAATGGCGATTTTCTATCGGAATCACTGCCGTTCCTTCGTTAGCTGCCTGCATCATTACCATTATATTTCTCCAACGGTCACCGCCGTTCTTGCTCTACAAACGTATAACGAACGTCTCCAAGCAGCCATCGAAAAACGCTTGGCATACGATTCTCGAGACTTTCACGATCATGGTTTTCCTGTTGATACTTCAACAAGGCACCGGCAAACGGCAGGTCCTGTATTACGCGCCGCGATTGTTCGCGTTACTGGGCATTTGTTCGAGTAAGTTTTGGAATTCCACTTTGCCTCGCCGTTCGAAACGGTGCGTCTCTCTAACGTTCATCTTGCAGACGTCGCCGAGATCACAGCCTTAATATCCCTCGGCGTGGTGAAGGTGTTCAGCACGATGCTCTCGTTGATCATAGTGGAAAGATGCGGACGCCGGACCGCGCTCATCACATCGGCGACGATCTGTATGACAACGATATCGTTGCTGTCGCTGTTGGCCACGATAGATCGAAGCGACGATAACCTGGACATAGTGACGCCTCACTGCAAGAACTTCCGTAACGAGGAAGTCAAAGTTCAGATCGTCATGCCAGCAGGATCGCCGCCGCCATTCCCATTGTTGCCGACACCTTTGGCAATGGTCGCGCCCAGTCCAGAGACCTGGACTCAAGTGAAGTCGTCCTGCGAGGTATACACACTTCCTAAAATTGAGTATTAAAATTGAGGCCGGTTTGATGACATGTTATTCATTGCAGACGCAGAACATAATCGTTTCGGAAGGTCTCACCGGTGGTCTGCGTATCCTGGCAGTGATAACGTTGCTGGTGTACGAGGCTGCTTATGCCTTAGGACTGGGTCCAGTGCCGTTGCTGAATATTATAGAAGTCTTCCCTGCAGCGATCCGCGGAAAATGCATCAGTTTTCTCTTCATCGTTATATGGGTAACGCATATTATCGCCACGGAATCGGTCGTCGCCATGATCAGTGAGTCCTTCATTTTCTTAATGGAATATTCTTCGATCAATGTGTCCTACGTTCGTAATTATTCTCTTTCAGAATCGTTGACACTGGCCGGATCGTACTTGTTTTATAGCTTCATGTGTCTGATCACTATATTCTACGTTTTCCTGTTCATTCCGGAAACGAAAGGCAAGTCGTTACATCAAGTTGCTCAGGAGCTTCGGAAAATTTCGCTCGGTACACGAGTATGCAATAATTTACGCAGCCTGCCGTTGATCTGCCATATTAAGTGGATAAAGAAGTACGATAAGAACGCGGGAGCCGGTCAGAGTACTTTAATCTGAGAACGTGCGGAACGAAAAAGTTGTGTACCGTGATGGGTATACATAAGCGATCAGGATGCGTTTCGAATGCCAACGATTTTCCACGTTTTCTATGTGTAGACGACTCGCTGTTAGTTTTAACGATGAAGAAGGACGCGAAGGTATTCATAAGTTGTTTGTGCAATAATATTGTGTTCAGAAGACGTTGTACGGTATTCACGTGTGTCTGGTTATTTGAAACGGAACTTGTTTGACCGCCAATCATTGTATCACATATCAGACGAACGCGACGGGGAACGTCTAACGTATGCAATCCACTTTCAATCTAAAAGACTGACGGTATAGTTTTAGTTTGTTTTCTTGTTCGCTCAATTATTTATTTTTCTTCTATCTCGCTTTGTTGAACGCCCACGTTTGCACGATGCAATCACTTTAACGAGAAATATAATTGAAATTCGCGAACGTAGAAACGAGAAGTAAGTATTAAGTGTACGGTAAAAGTAATTAATTGTATGTTACATAGTACAGTAAAGATTGCACTGATAAAAGTTACGGTAACGATATGCATAAATTAGATACTTAGAGATGGCGTGCATGCGTTGTACGCCAATTCGTACTAAAAGATAGTATTATTTTTATTATAATAATAGTAATAATGATAATCGTTATTATTATTATAACCGTGCTGTTTTTTAGAGACTCTTTTCAATCTCGATGTTTATCGCATTCGTTCCGATCTACTCGTAGTCTCCTCCTACATCGCAATAACATGCAATGTTTTCCAGTGCCATTTAAAAGAAAAAAAGAAAGAAGAGAAACATATATGCATGTACTCGATGAGTTTCGCCGCGACGCTAAAATATCTCCGTTGCGTTTAGCAATATACAAAAAGAAAATGATTGCCGTCACTGAAAGCAACGGAGATATTTTAGATTCTAATTTCGAGCAGCTCATCTTGTACATAAATATATACATATATATACATATATTATTATGTAAAAAAAGTCTTTTATTATATATATATAACATTGTTGTATATAAAAATAATTTTCATATGTATAATTATTACAGATCTTTAATATTGTATAATGTAATATCGTACTTGGCAACGATGTAATCGATTTACATACTTAATAAAAATGGATACAGTACACAATACAACTCGTCTCTGAAACGATCGCCGAGAGGCAGTCGAACCAGAGCACAGGAAGACATCGATCCAGTTAAAAAAATAAATCTAAATATCACTCTCGCGAGGAAGCTCGTTACCTTAGACTCTTAAGAGTGCTCCGATTGCCCCACGAAGCTCTGGCTCCTTTGAAAGCCATGCCTGTTCAGGCTAATCAATGAAAAATATTTAATAAAGTTCTTTCAATTGGAAGGGGCAAACCGGAGAACGACGCCAGGTACCCCTAGAACTTTTTCACGGCTGAGCCGACGAGAGACCTCTTCTTGTTCCACGTGAGCAGCTTGGGAGGTGACAGCACCTGCTCCAAAAATATGTGCCTCCTCTGTTTCAGATTCAAATCGGTATCGCGAGACTTGTCGTTCTCGTAAATCGAATCAGTCTTCTCCCGATTCGCGTGGCACCTATCCCCCGTTACATTCTTCGGATGCGCGACGTTCAACGGTGCCGCAGGGGCTAAATTCTCTTTATCATGCCTCGCGGATAAGTCCGTATTCTTCCTCGAGGCAACCGACGCGTTCTTCTTGGACGCGTCGAGCTCCGAGGAAACGGCGGACTGTCCCAACTTGATAGCGTTGTTCGGCGTGACAACGTAAACCAACTGCGACTTGGTTTCGAACTTCTCCTTCAACAGCGAGAACTTCCGTTTCGGATAGTTCATCGGTCTCCTGCGCCTGTCAGGACATTCTGTCTTCTCCCCTGAACTAACGTCTGTAGACTGCGTCGAGACGTTCGGTGTGACGACATTGCAAGCCTTGACAAATTCGGGGCTACCGGAAAAGTTCTTCTGTACAACTTGGACATCCTGAGCGACCGGGACCAGAGGACTCATCTCGACGTATATATCGTTATCTTTCTCGGTATCGTTCTCCCGGTACGCGTCCTGCTGTTTCTGAGGCTGTTTTGCTTTCCCACCCAGAATAGGCGAATCGGACAATATAGCGTCTATCAGCGGAGTCTTCCTGATCGACTCGATCGCGCAATACTTCACCAAATCCCTAATAGCATCTATCTCGCACCTGCCGCGAACGATCGAGTCCGGCTCGTCCAGTCTGTTGAAGTAGTTTTTACTGCATGTGGCAGGGTCCTTCAGATCGTTCTTGAACAACGCCCTGGTCAGCTGCGCCTTCTTGATCAAATTCTTCGGGTCGAAGTCCTCCCACTGGGTCCCGGTCGTGTGGTACACGTGCCTCGGTGAGTTGTCCGCTGTGTACCTTCTGATCTGATCGATAGTGCTCACCAAGGTGCTAACCGAGTCTTGAGCTGGCCTACCATAATCTAACTTCTCCTCGTCGTGCTCCTCTAAAATGGTGTCCAGAGCAAACATGCCGCCCTTCTCGTCGATCACGACAGGTTTCGCGATGTAGACTGTGGCATTCTGCTCCTCCGCTTCGGAGGGCCTCTTCGCAGAGGACGGGTCCTCGCTGTGGACCGCTCTCAGTTCTCTGGGATCGATCAGATCGTAAGCTAACGTGTCGAGGTAATCGTCCTGCTTTAAAATCCCTCTAAGTATGGAGCTGACGCAAGTAATATCGGAGAAATCCGAGCTATACGTGGTCCCGGTGGTGGTACTGGTCAGAGTGTCCCTCCGTCTATCCCTGACCACGCTGTCGTCATGAATATAAGTCTCTATGTCCGTGTATCCCTTCCAGCTGCGAATGCACCAAGGTGGCCTGGCGACACCTAACGGGCAAACATTTTCATAGTCGTGTATCGAGGTGACGCAGCTCATGGTCTCGTCTCTCTGCTCCTTCGTCAGCTTCTCGGTCTCCGAAATCTTCTCGCAAGCATCGCCGAAGATCGGCGGGGTCTTCAACCTGTCCCTGCTGGTCATTTTGTTATCGTGGTCCGCTTCCTTGTGCTCCTCCTCGTCCTCTTTGCGAGCCTCCGATCGGTCCTCCAGCAGATCCTCGCGAGCTCCGCTGATGTTCGACAGCAGATTCTTGTCCGCGAGCTTCTCGTTCTCGTCGTTCTCCATCTCGAGGATCAGCTGGGTCGAGAAACAGATGCCTCGTCTCTTTCGCGACGATCCCGACAAGCTGGACGACGGTGGTGGTGGCGCCTTGGGCGTCACGTCCTCTATGTCGAAGCCATGGCTGGTCGGTAAACAAATGCCCCTGCGCTTCTGCCGGTGAATGTTCTTTTGCTCGGCCGCGTCGTTGCAGTCGTTCTGCATCTCGAATTCCCGAACCGCGCTGCTCTCCGGGAGGAACGACCCTTTCGATTCACCCCCGCCACTCTCGTCCTTGAAGGGTGGCTCGTTGTGCGCCGACTCGCACTCGGTGACAACTCGAACCGCAGCAGTCTTCGATTCGCTCGCGACTTTGCAGCTCTGATTGATAACGCCGGTCTCCGCGCAGTCCGAACTCTGTACGATGTTCGTCAGCAAGGATTGTTTGTCCGTGGTAACCTCCTCGGACACGGCCCCCTGAGAATGGCCGACGGAACACGGCGAGTTCGAGTAATACTGTTTGAACGACCTAGGCGTGCCCGTCGTCTTGGTCGCTGTCTCGGCACGCTTATCTCGCTTGTCGGCGGCCATCGACCCACCTCCGATCATCACCTTGGAGGGATGATACTTGCCGTAGTACAGTAGCATACTCGCTAGACCGATCATCATCCCCCCAGCCACCAGACTGGCCACCGTAGCGATCTCCTCGGTCCTGATCGTGTTCTTGTAACAAAACACGTAGACCACCAGGAACACTGTGTTCTCGAGCGTCACGACGAAATAGAAGATAAGCATTCTGTACCGGGACCTGCCGACCCGCAGATTAAAGAAATCGAAGCAATAAATTAGTCCTATGATACAATTATAAATACGCTCCTCCCACATCGTCGGGCAGAAATCTGTGTTCTGTAGGATCACCCAAATCGTCATAAATAGCCAATGGAGTCCTGCGAACAGAGATCATGAGAGGCGCTGCCGTGTCGAACGCATAAATCTATTTCTAGTCTAGGCGTTCTTTTACGCTGCTTTACAGCCCAACCGACACACTTACCCAGGAACAATAAAAACCATTCCCTTAAACAGAGCGCTGTTAAGACCAGAACGGCTATTCTAGACATCAGCATACCCGCCCGCCAGAGACTCTGAAGAACCAATGCCACCCATGTTGCCTCGTGGTCAGGATTTATCTTGTGCATCGCTTTCGTGTAGGTGCCTATCGCCCAGCTCAGCGAGCAAAAGGACACCGCAGCTGACAGACCTGTTCCAACGTGCGTTTAAGAAACATTATTAGCTTGTTCACGTTGCTGCGACGAGATCCGGCGTCGCTCGCGGATCTCTGTAACAATTTTTTTTTTAGTGAGGCAGTAACAGTGGCAGTCATTTTATTTTTAGCGCCTCGAACGCTCCCACGCTATTCGAGGAAGAGTCTTTTTTAAAGTCATCGAACCATGGACTGGCCACATGTGATGTCCGACCAGTAAGTCGAACGATCGTGGACCGAATAGAGTCTTCCATAGAAAGATAGAACCTGTCCATGATATCTTTGTTCCTGCCTCTGTTATCTGTGGGGGCGGGCCGAAAGGAGTAAAAATATGCGGACTCCGAGCTACAGTATTCCTCCGAACTCTGCGACTCACGGTACCTTCACGACGACAGTATTATTATTTTAGAGGAACTTTTTATACAGAAAGAGAACTTTTTATACAAACGAATATACGTCCATGTTTTCGAAAAGTGATGTGTTTACATGTATTCAGTAACATGTTCTTAGGGCTACACGTAAGTGTTCCGTCGTTCAATGGAACGGTCGAACGCTCTCGAATGGAAACGAACATGTTGTTTTGTTACAGAGGCAGCTGACATTCGTGAAACTAATCACGATAGTCGCCGTAATATTTATGTCATTGATATTCGTACTGAATTTGTTGCACAACTCGTGTTTACAGACGAGCAAACATTTGAAATTTGTGAATTACATCGACAGTAAATATTACAAGCATTACGACCCCGTCAGAAATAAATCCACCTCGACTACTCTGACGAAGACAGAGATGGAGAAGACGAGAATCCAATTGAACAATAGAAAGATCGAATTGGAAACGTATTGTAAAAGTCTTGTTAGGCCAGTGACGAACTTGGACAATGTATTGTCCAATATGATCATTGATACGTAAGTACGGCGTAATGCGTGTTTTCACAAACTTGGGATTAATTCGAACGCGCAACTTGCAGAGTGCACGCGATATCGTGGTGCCCCATATACAAAGCTGCGAGTTCCACGTGGATGAAGCATTTCGCTACGCTCGGAGGAGTGTTAACGGAGACAGCCATGGAATTGATTCGCCGAGATATTTTACAAATTAATACCATCGTCAGAAAAGCGTTCCCACGTGACAGAGACATGAAAAAAGCATATCAAGTATGTAACAATAATGATAACGATAGATAGAATGAAAACTCATGCATAGGAAATATGATTAAACGACGAGAACATTCTTTGTTGCAGAAGCTGAATAACACAATGAAATTTCTGATAGTCCGACATCCGTTTGAACGTCTCGTTTCCGCGTACAGAGATAAATTAGAACACATACAAGGAAGAGATTACTACTATAAAAGATTCGGACGACACATTGCGCACAAATATCATAAATATAGGCAACCGAACGAAACGAAATTGGAGCCTACGTTTACCGAATTTCTTCACTTCATCGTGGAAGAAAAGTATTTCGACGAACATTGGGCGCCATTCATCGATACGTGCGAGCCTTGCTTAATTAAATACAATTACATCTTGAAGTTCGATACATTCGATAGAGACCAAAAGTTTCTGATACAAGAACTAGGTTTAAGTGATTATTTATATGAAAAGGGCGATTGGAAAAATATCAATCCACGAGGAGTTACAACCAGTGCTCTCGTTAAAGAGTACATGCAGAATGTTCCTCGATCATTGCTCAACGAAATTAATAAGGTTTACCAAAACGACTTTAAATTGTTTTCTTATTTACCTATGTGATAATTTAAGACGTTTGTCGCCAGTGATAAAAAAAAATGAAAAAACGTGAATGTGATACATAGCTGCATTTAGCCAAACTCTGTGCATCAATGGTCTCTACTGTAACGTAGATGGTACGACTGTTTGATTGTCCTTACTTGTCCACAGCGGCGTACGACGTAATACTGCCATAACGTATAGCTGCAATATTAATTGCGGAGCAGCCCCCATAAACGATTCGAACAGGTGTAGCATGCATATATCGCTTTCCTGTCTATATACCCAATTTTTATCCTTTACAAATCGTTTGCTCCTCAACGAATAAACTGTAGCGTAAAGTAATATCAAATACCTAAAAATAAAAGTATGTACCTTCTCTCTTACAGAAAATGCAACCAAAGATTGTGAACTAATTAAACAAAAGAAACAAAAAAAAAGAATTTTTAACAGAAATACCTTTGTAATACTCCTAAAAAGAGAAAATGTAACAGCCAATGTATAGCTTTAATGGAGCCGTCGCTCTGATACCATCTCAAACTAAACATTTGGATAACAGCGGCGGGTAAAATTGTGAAACTCAAGGCAAAGCATCCCCAAATAAATTGTCCTTGTAAAAAATATTCCGTAAAAACAATACTGTCTACAAAAAAAGAATTAGATAATAATTTGTATGTTATTCGGTAGGCGCATTTAATAAAATGCATTATATTTATTAACATGAACATCGAACAGATCAACTTGTCTCTTAATTTGCATTTAAAACCTGCATCCAGAGTAAAAGGCATTGATTGAATGACATTCTTTCTGTACGAGAATACATTATTTAATTGTACCTTATTTATTACATGATACATCGAACGTATATAAAACGTAAAAAAACATATTTAAGAAACGTTGAGAGTTCTACATATGATTCGGTCATAATTGTTATTGTACTGTGAAAGACATGCACAAAAACAACACACACAAGACTGGAATAATATCTGACATAAGACCCGTGAAAAACGTCAACGATGCATTAGACTCGTGAACAACAATTCGAATTCGTTGACGATCGAATGCTCATCGCTCGTGTTTACGTAGCATCGAACGAAAACAGAATTTCTAAATGCAATAGAGAAAATACGTGGTATAGTTTCTTTCTTTGTTCACCTGTTGCTATATCGATGAAAAAAAAACTGACAGAAGTCATGTAGTAAATTAAATCGAATAATCGGAACCGGTAACATTCGATCTCTCTGTGCGACATCGCTGTCGGTGCATTTCTTTTCACAGTTTCGTAGCACGAAACATTGTCATGATTCAACTCTGCCGCCGCCATCTTCCCGGCCATTCTTTATTCAATTCCACACAATAGACGAGAGAACGCGTTCCACTGTCAGCCGCGTGCGTCCCATTTTTCCGACTTATCCTAAATCTCAGCGAGAACCTCGGCTATCGGTTTTCCTGTTCGGATACCATTCGTGCACAGACGTAACAAGGGAAAACGAAAATTTTCTCTGCGAACGAAACCACCGCGACTGATCGCAATGAAAACATCACGATCACAACCACTGACCACAAACATTAATTACAGCCAATCCCGAATTGAAATCGCCGATTTCAAACTGGACGCGTGCCAATGAGAAGTGATGAGAAGCGACTAACTTCTTGTGGCGCGTTATACGAAATATAAATTCGAATTCGAAAAGCAGCACGTTCTAGAATGTTTCTTATATTCCCGTTTTTCAATTCCTCAGCTCCCTAAATGTTCCCTTGATTTTTTAACCTGTTCGAATACTGAAATTGAACACCTGAAAATGATAAATTTACAGCAATTTTTTTTTATCAAACAATGAAGTTAAAGGAAAGCTTGTATTTTTAGTAGTATAAGTACAGTAATTAGTAGCAAATTACATCTGTCGGTAACATTTGGCACGTGTTCGTTCTCAAATTAAAATTGGAAGAACGTGTTTCAATGTTGGTAACTTTTAATTACTCGTATGCAGTACTTATAATCTCAAAACTTTCAATTTAGGTGTTGACTGCAGTAGCAAATATTCATTGAGGTAGTTACTTTATTGCATAAAAATTGATTTACGTTATGAAAATGGGGCGCGAGGAACTTGAATAAATTCGAGGAGACTTAAATGTATATAACAAAAGTACGTAATTATTTATTACCTTCGTATAAATACAATGTTCTTTCCTTTCTTTCAATAAATTCAACTATACATAAATAGAATCTGTTGGTCTATATTAAAATGTTGACAATTGCGAAAAATGAATAAAAATTTGCATCCCCCGGTGCAAATATGAAATGCGCGATACAGTCTTACGTTGTAAGTTCTCACAGTCTCGTGTGAAGGAAAAATATGTATATGTATATATTATACTGTTGTATAGTGTACCATTAGCTTTTTAAACCGAGGATAGTAGGAAACGAAACTGTAACCCGACTCAAAGAATTATAATAAATTCTCGGCGGGAGACTTTGCCTTCTTTATATGCCAGCTCTAGAAAATTTCGACGGTTTCACCTCGAATAATTTTCTAACAAAATATATTTGTATCGACGTCGTTACTATTATGACCGTTATCTGGGTGATGGACCACATTTGGACGTAAAAATTGTTGTCCAATAGCAAATTGTAGTCTCGTTCTTCTCTACCCCTGCTCAAATATTGGGTTTGGAACATTTCGTTTACGTTCCTCTCTACGAACGATATCGATCTCTGTTAAAGAAACAAACATGTATAATGCAAGCAAACTTTTCTTCGATAAGCGTGCATATGATAGGGGAGATTTTTACCGTAAAATTATCAACAGATACATTTAAATCTTCCAGCTCCTTGGAATATTTATCCCATTCATCGTACCTGCAAAAGATGGTATTGTTTAATGATATCGATCGGAGCATATAAATAATTTATCCTATAATAAATAATGATACATTACTTGATCACAGAGATATATAAATTGACTAATCTTGAAGCAAATCGTGAGAATGTGTTATCCATGCAAATACAATAGTATCCAGCCGTTTTTACAGTGTCCTTATAAGCTGAACTAGGAAGCCACAGGTAAGGATGAACCAGGGCACCTAGTGGATCCCTTACAGCAAGGCCAGCTTTGCCATCTCCGCCTCTTATCACCTGCAGTCAAAAATATCATCCAATAAATATTTGTCAGTTCGTAAAAGAATATGTAACAGAGCTAACTTGTTAAACCTCTTATTTGCGCAAGATATCGTTTTCTGTGTTTACCTGTACTTACCTCGTTTGTTTATTAATTAACATATGTATATATCTTCTTAATTCTTGTACCAAATCTATTTAACTTTACACATATACTCTACATTCTAATTTTATTATCTCTTAAACTCGTACTTTCTGTTATTATATTTTATTTGTTTTATGTGATAAGTACGACATTGCGGTTGTTGTTATCAGCGTTACCCACAGCCATATGGCGAAAGCGTTGACGGTAAGAATTTTCGAGCGGCACACGAGCTTCTAATTTCGATCGGACAAACACGCTTTGTGTAAACGAGATAGTTTCAGTCGACGGGGATCGAAAAAGATGCGACTCTGCGACGTACCTGAAAGTGCACGTAGAAATCCGCTCCGGCAGAAGCATATTGAAAGTAACAATCCTCTTTCCCGGCATCGATTTGTACTTTGTAATTCGAGATTACCAATGGTAAAGGTTCGTTCCAGGATCCGGACGAGCTGGTATTCACAAGGCTGAAAACCACCCCGAGAACCAGAGTTCGTAAAAAATTATACATTCTACGTGTTTGATCGAATAGATCATTACAATGATCCACCCGTCCGACAATCGCTTTCACAACA
>CM052327.1:7841272-7872101 GCA_028455615.1 Lasioglossum zephyrum
TCTGATTAATTGGTTTGAATCGAGGTGGAACATTTTTGTTTCTCGCAAAGATCCGCAGTCTATCGATAACCCTCCAATGTTCCAAAGTCCGAAACATTAGCCATGTTAGATAATTAATGCGTGCGTAAAAATTATGCGTGCGTCTTGTGCTTGAAGACCCGAGTCAACGATAACGCTTCATCTCGCAAACAGTATATTTACAAAATAATCCACAATTTTACCTTGTATTAAACAATTAAACCTTGAACAATAAAACTACCTAAGGTTTTAGGGAACTTCTTAAATAACATAAACCCTAAGAAATCAATTTGTTAAAATTCCGCATAACGTACAAGTACAAACATTCAATTTTACAATTTTTTTATTTAAACACTCGACGATTTACTTGAAAATTGCATGAGCAATTCACCTAGCTCACGAAAGATTCAAGTCGGACATTGCTCTCGCGACAAAATGCGGAAGTTGAACCTTTTTAAACCTTGAAATAATTCTGCACACTGAAAAACGGGTTTCCAGCCAATTGCGCGTTCACAAGCTTACTCTCGCGTAAGGGCGCGGTCATGTTCGAGAGCTGTGATGAACGGGTGAACGCGCTGATCACACTGAACCGTAGAAACACGTTCCCGTTGTCTTAGAATGGAACTGCGTTATCGCAAACGTGCGATACCCGATTACCCGAGTTGTTTCATGGATGCACAGTAGAATGAGTAACTCGTTTCGTTGTTCCAAGCGAGAATTTTCCGTCGAGCTTTCCGCTAGCACTCTGAAAATATTTTGACACGTGATTTAGGGGTACTTTGGGGTGTCGAATCTGAGTTTTCGACCTCGAGGACCCTGTGCTAACTTGGTGAGGGGGATGAAACCACGATTTTTATTACCTTGTTTTGGTTTTTCGCCTATTACTTAAATATTTAATTAAATAAATTTAGTAAATAAATTTAATTAAATATTTACACGTACCTTAAAGAAATACATCCCACAACGTAGACATAAAGGCATCAATGACTTTTACAATTTTACAATATGTGAAAATAGTAAAAGAATGAATTTTTACCCTGATAAGCGTATAAGGGTTAATAACATAATAAATATTTTAAATAATGATACACCGATTTTATGGCACCCCGAAGGAAGTGCAAAGGAATAAATCAATTTTGTCCACAAATAGAGAACTAGTTTAGAAAGTCTCACCAAATGAACAGCTACCATTTTCACGAACATCAACCCTGAGGAATCCCTTTTCCACGATGACCAATTTAACAAATTGCTCGAGTCAGCGTAGTTTTTCCGACCCAGTTGGTAGCCTCGCATCGTCGGGTGCCGAGAAGATGGCAGTGGGCTGGTTATGGGAGCCAAAAAAGAAACTAGATTCTCTCCACCTCGTCTCGAATGGTCCCGTAAGCGAGTTGGACGTGTTACACGCCGACGCAGTGGTTGGAAAGTTTCCGTCGTCTTTTGAATCGGCGAGCGGACCCGCGTACCCGGGGTACCGACCCACCTGTTGCGACGACCCGCCTCGTTCGAGGAACGGTGTCCTCGTCGCCGGTCGAATTATCGGCTCGGGTGCCTCGGGGACGCGAATCCGTGTACCACGGCTCGGCGCAATCCCCGAGGGGGTTCTCTCGAGCAACAGTTTGCCCGACCTACACACCGACATTCGTCCGCTAATAATACCGACAAGCGTCGCGACGCCAGCCAACCTCGAACAAACGCGAAACGTGAAAACGCCGGGGTAGAGGGACACACGGTGGACGAGAAACGGAAGCGCTAGAAACGCTTCCCTCGATGGACACCAGTTTCGAAACGCTGACAAACATCCTAAGCAGATTTGCAGTTTACCCGCGGACAATTGGATTAGACGCGGGTTTCTTCTATTGAAATATATTTCGCAGGCTCGTTTCGAGCGTGTTCGACATAAAGCTATACAACTCGGTAAATAGACACTGCTTTTGAGAGTAACTGTCCGGGAATATTGTTCACCTATCAGAGAATAAAAATTCTCGGTGAACAATATACGAGGACTATCAATTGCACACGCACCTTTAGAGCAAAACTGCTCTGAATTAATATCTGCATCGTGTATATATTTGAATTAATATGCACACGTAATACTTGTTTTTACTATTTTAAATTTCCCCAACTCGTTTCGAGTGTGTTCGACATAAATCTGCCAATCCATCTCAGTAAATAGACACTGCATTTGAAAGTAACTGTCCGGAAATATTGTTCAACTATCGGGGAATAAAAATTCTCAGTGAACAATGTAGAAGCACTGTCAATTGCACTCGCACCTTTAAACCAAAACTGCTCCGGATAATATCTGGATGCTGTATATATTTGAATTAATATGCACACCTAATAATTGTTTTTACTATTTTAAATTTCCTCAACTCGTTTCGAAAGTAACTATCCGGAAATATTGTTCAACTATTGGAGAATAAAAATTCTTAGTGGACAATGTAGAAGCACTGTCAAAGGAACACACACCTTTAGAGCAACTTTTCTGAATAATATCTATATCGTGTATATATTTGAATTAATATTCGCACCTAATAATTATTTCTACTATTTCAAATTCTTCCAACTCGTCATAGTTGCAGTCTAGTCTTACAAGAACAGACATATTTACAGCTTTATCGGACATATTTACATCGGTTATGAATTGTAAATTCGTTTCACTGTTGGTCGAGTTTCAGCTAGCCTCTTACAAATTATACTCCAGTCTCGTAATTAACGCGAGGGTGTTGGACGGACAAAAAGAACCTAACGAAAGTAGTGTTCAAACTGTGTAGGTCGATTCGAGAGGAGAGGGTTGAAATTTTTCTAGAAAGAGGAGGATCCTCTGAGAGAGAGAGCTTCATCAGACATATTTTGTATCGCCTGTGAATTCTAAATTAGTTTCACTGTTGGTCGAGCTTCGGCTAGCCTCTTACAAATTATACACCAGTTTTGTAATTAACTCTCCCTTCGAGAGAGGACGGTTGAAATTTTTCTCGAAAGAGGAGGATCCTCTGAGAGAGAGAGAGCTTTATCAGACATATTTTGCATCGCCTATGAATTATAAATTAGTTTCGCTGTTGGTCGAGCTTCAGCTAGCTTCTTACAAATTATACTCCAGTTTCGTAATTAACTCTCCCTTCGAGAGGGGACGGTTGAAATTTTTCCTCTGAGAGAGAGAACGTGGAGGAAGAACGTGAGAGACGGTCGCGCTGTAGAAATTTTCGTGTAATTGATAACTAGGCAGGGTTTAAACGCGTACATCCGGACAACGCTTTTTGTGACAATTACTCTAATCAATGTGGGCCTTAATTGTCTCCATCGTTGACGGCGTCGCATGGCGAGACGAGAAAAACGGTATTCGTAACGAAACCGCTAGAGAGAGAGAATCTGAACGATACGTGTATCCCGAGAAGCCGACGATCCCATTTTCGGAGCAGAGGTTTCGCGGTTCTCGGTATCGACGGGGCCGAAGGAAAAAGGGAGAGAAGAGCGAAGCACGCGCGTCGGAGAACGGCCCTCCTTCGATTAACCTTGGACTTGACTCGAAGGAATGCAGCGTGCAGTGACCTCTGCTCGTTCGCTAACTCGATGCTCGTCCATTCTCTTTCGCGATCGCTACTACCATCGGCCAGCCATTTTGGACCCATTTTCGCCTCTCCCCGACACGAGCCACACACAGAGAAAGATAGAGAGATAGGTGTAGAGAGAAAGGGAGGCGAAGAGAGGGAGAGGGAAGCAACGCAGCACCGTTCGATCATCGAAATCGCTGAACCGATTTTCTGTTCTGTTTCAGAAGACGTGGGCTATAGAAGCGTCGAGATCGCGTCCGCGTTCACGCATTTGCCGCAAAAGGGTGAGTCAAGCGGAAAACCGCGTTCGAAACGTCGTCGCGTTGAAAAGCTCGTTTCCTCGACGATATTCCGTTACTCGCTAAATTATAGGTGACGCAAACGTTTCCGGCGGAATTTCTAGGTCACGATTTTTCGAAGAGGTAGTCGGAAGATGAACTAAAAATTCAGCTGCGCCAACTTCCTGTGAAACAATTTTGTTGTTTTAGGAAGTGATTTCGTAACAATTAGAATATTTAATAACTATTTCAATGTTAACTTTCGCTGAGAGTCTTTTAGAATTCTAAGTCCCTGTTCGAACAAGTTATGTCTGCGCCGTGACTAATGCGGTAGTGGCAGAGAAGGGGTAAAACTGTATTCCCCTGATCTGACGACACTGTCAAGAAGAATAGGTAGATGAATATCACCAGAATTAACCCTCATATGATCCTGAAAAAACGTTGCATAAAAAAGACTAGGATAACAATTCACCCATTTTTATTTTACACGGTAAATCAACACATTTATCATTTATAACGTTATATTTTAAAGAAATAATCTGACAATGTAAATATAAAATGATGAATGATTTTACAGTATATGAAAATATTGAAGGAGTGAATTTTACACGCTAAATCAACAGATTATGTCTCATTTTAATCTGAAATTTTAAACTAAAAATGAACGGGTAAATTTTCATCTTGTTGGTTCTAATTTTTTTAATTTACCATTCAGACCAATTATTTATTATTTTTTATATATGAAATAATGCATAACTGTCACTGTTGGAGACGAATAACGGTTAAACTAATCTTTCCAATTCACCATTCAGACAAATTATTCGAAACCTTTCAAAATCGCTAAAAAATCTAAATAAATCAATTTCTCTTCTTTTATACATATATGAAATAATGCATAACAGTCACTGTTGGAGATGAACAATGGTTTCTAATCTTTCCAATTCACCATTCAGACAAACTATTCGAAACCTTTAAAAAATCGCTAAAAAAAATCTAAATAAATCGATTCCTCTCCTTTCATATACAAAACAATGCCTAACAATCACTGTTAGAGACCCGTAAACCCAGTTTCACATAAATTTCGTCTAGCTTCCGCGATTCTGATCCACTGTGCGTCAACGTCGTCCGAGTTCTAGAGTTCAGGAACCGGTGCAACTTCCTCCAGATCGGCCGGAGCTTACTCACCGCGTCTCGTTGACCGCTCGTCCGCCTCTCGTCACTCCGTGTTGTGCACAGTCTTTTCCTTGATCGATCACGATCCGCCTCGGTTCGATTCGCGTGTATCGCGACGGGCGAGAATCGCTCGAGCCGCGAACACAACGGGCTTTTAGATAAGGTTCGGTGTGCACGCGCACTCGCGACATCTAAAAATAGCCGGTGCTATCGAGTCGAGCGAGCGAGCGACGATTCAACGCCGATAATGATCGCGGACGAGCCCGTGGCAGTTTTCGCGGTCGCGTATCTTTTGCGACGTTCGACGCCCGGTTCCGAGATTAATCGCGCTTCCGTCGGTGTTTCGCGAGATAGAGGAAAGCCTAGGGAGAAAGAGAGGGAGGGGGTAGATAGGGGAAAGGGGCGGAAGGGGGCGGGGGTGAAGAGAGCGAAACTCGAGCGATCGGTGGTTGTTGTGTGTGCGCAGAAATGGCCAGGGACACGCCGGGCTCACCCATGTCTAGACCGCGGGACTTGGTCGGCGGAGTTGGCGGTGCTACGGCCACCTTGACACCCAACGTCTATCACACCGCCTCCGGCGATCCAACCACGGCCACCCTCCACGGTCACGCGCTCCAGCAAAAGATACTAGAGGTAACGTATCCGTCATCACCACCCAACGAAACGGATCTTCCACCCACCGAATTCCTCTCCGCAATCGTTCGCTTAGAACGCTCTCCTCGATATCGTTGGATTACGGGTTCAAGTAATTGGACGCGAACGGTATAGAGGAGAGGTAGGAATATCAGATACCCGTTTTTTAATCGACGAAATTTAACAGATTAGATACAGTCCACCACAAAAGGCTTGTAGGGTTACTGCACCAGTGAATGAACATATAACAAATTATTCAGGAAGATATTTTATTTAAAAAACAAAATATGTGAATTAATATACTATTCTTTATTTCTCGAAAATAAATGGACACGAATTAAATGAAATTATTATTGTTTTTCTTTATTAAACGTTCAATAGAAAATATAAAGAATACCAGTCGATGAACACTATATTCTTGTAATTATTGGTAATAATTATTATATAGGTAATTTTAGTTTTTGGTTGTAAAATATTAAGATAATTAGAATTAATTAAAAATGTTTAATAGTAAGAGAAAAGAAAAGTACACGTTCATATAATAAAAAGAGATTCAATCTTTTTTTAATATTCAAATATACATACAATATTTATTTTATATTAAGTAACAAATATTTCATTTAAATATGCAGGAAAAATATTTTTTTCTAAATACTAAATATTATGAAAAAAATGTTTCTTTCTCATTATAAAACAAATCTTTGTTTAATATTAGAAATAGAATATTTTTTCCTAATATACAGATAATGTTTGTTCCTGTACATTGTACATGTATACAATATTCAGATCCAATATTATTCTCATATGAAAAAATGTGGCTTTAAAAATATTTTTTCAATATTTGACAAAAATATCCATTTAATATTTTTTGTGCTACTAGGGTACTCACAAAATTGCTAGTGTGTAGAAATTGATCGAATGTCGATGAACACTACATTCTAGTAATTATTGGTAATAATTATTATTATTGATATTTATTAATAATAATATAAGTGTAGAAATATACAAAAGCGTTCATTTACTGGTGCCTCTTTATTCACTGTTGCAGTTCCCTATCACTTTTTTTTTTAATTTGACCGAACGACTAGAGTTTATTAGATCGCGTAACTGTTCGAAAAATCTTGGTGTCTCATATTTCTACTCTGTCTCGTGTTCCTACCATCTCCTCTAGCCGGATAAGGTGGTCAGATGTGCCCCCAAACCAAATTGATCTTTCTTCATACCATTCGATAGGGCCCTCAAAGAAAACCCTCTGTGGAAGTTTCAAGTCGCTACCCATACCACAAGGGTAGTTATAGGGTGAGCACGATTTAATGAGTTATGCTCTATATCTTCTGTTCTGCTTAACGAAAAATTACGAAAAAAATTCATGGGATACTTCGACATGCGATAGCGACGGTGAATTTTTTCCGAATTTTTTTCGACACATTTATTAGACTGCGGATTGTATGCATTTGTTGGGAGAAGCATCGAGCGGCGGGAAGAATTTAATTCGATCGTCGACTTGTTTCGAAATTGTTCAAATAGAGAAATGTATTCTTTGTCGTTTGTGTCCAGTAATATTAATGCAGAACAGTTTCGTTTTGGTTCCAGTACCTTGTAACTAATGCAGAACAGTTCGATTTCCGTTCCAGTATCTTGTAATTAATGCAGAACGTGTTTATTTGGTTCCAGTATCTTGTAATTAATGCGAAACATTTCTATCTTGCATAAAGATCCGCAGTCTACACGGTATAAACACAATGCAGCGTGTCGAGTGACACAGCGTAAACAAGAAAGAACTCGTTCGTAAACGTATCGGTGATACGCGCGGTCTAAACACAAGATCGTTGTCCAGTCCGCACTGGACACACCGACCACAAAAGGGTTACAGTAAAAAAAAATTTTTAAATGGTCTCCTTACGTAAAAATTCGTCGAACGATTTTGATCGATGTTCATGCGAAATCGAGGAATTTATCGACATCGATCGACATTAATCGGACATTCCTAATGTCGTTGAGAACATTTCAAGGGACTTTCTCTTTCGCTTTTTCCCTTCCCTCTTCCTTCTGTTCAATCTACCCCCTGATTCGGTTCAACAGTTCTAACTAGACTGCGGATTTTATGCATTTAACGAGAAAAAGATAACGAGCAGATCAAATGCAAAGCAATACATTCGAAGAATTTCAAGATACTGCTGTATTTGTTTCCTATTTATCGACACTATTCAGAAAGTAACTAAATACAGACAATTTTTAGGTTGCATAAAAATCGTTGCAAGAGAAAATAATTGATTTGGACCATACATACAGGTTTCGTATTCCAAATTCACCCTTTTCGAATTCAGTAATAATGAACATATGTAAAAAGACATATTTAATTGTATATACTGTAAACACAGTTTCTTCTATCGCTGCTTGAGGTAATCTCGCGCGCCCGTGTATTTAAATAGTCATTATGACAATCAAACTGGGCAATTGTTGCAAGAATAATTAACAACTTCCACTAAAATTCACGGTTTAAAGAATCGATTATGCATAAAGATCCGCAGTCTAATAAATAGTCAAACTTGGTCGGCAACTTTCCGATCCGTCTTATCGGGACGGTAACGACGTTGTTCCGGCATTTCTCGCGTTTCGTTCAACGTCGTTCTAATATCATTGTCCTCGTTTGTTGCTAAAACTCGGTGCATATTTTTGCAGCTGCAACAACAACACCAGCTTCAGCAGCAGATCCTGCGGCAACAGTATCAGGCGCAGGAGCGTCAGCTGATCGAGCTGCACGAACAACAGATGCACCAATTGAAGGTAATAATAAAGACTATGACGTGTTGCGTTTCTCCAAACAATTCAGACCGTAAGAATAATAGGAATAAGAATAAAATAAGAATAAGAACAAAATAAGAATAATAAGAATAAGAATAATAATAAGAACAATAAAGAATAAGAATAATAATAATAATAAGAATCGTTGTCACAGGTGTGGGAACAGCAGAAACAACTGGAGGAACAACGAAGGGAAAAGGAGCGGCTGGAGGCCCTCAGGAAGAAGGACAAACACGATCATAGCGCGATCGCTTCGACGGAGGTTAAGCAACGGCTTCAGGTATTTGCTGCGACGAATTCTTTGATGATTTCCCGCTGTAACCGATTCACACCACTTGGTCTTTTACCGTTCCAGAGTTTCCTCGTGAACAAGAAGCAGAGGGAAGCTGCCGCAGCTGCCAATGGGGCTATACCTGGCACACCTGGATACAGGAGCTGGTGAGACTTCTGAAGAGTTTTAACCCTTTGCAGTCGAAGCTTTTCTAACTTAAACATTAATAATGAGATTGATATAATACTTCATAATATAATATTCTTATTATTTTAATTATTATTGAATGTACCAACATATTTAACATCGACTGCTAAGGGTTAATCTCTTCAATGTAATTTTCAGAATTATGTAGTAGCTGGTGAGACTTCTGAAAGAAGAGTTTTAACCATTTGCAGTCGAAGCTCTCCTAATTTAAACATTAATAATGAGATTGATATATAATACTTCATACTTGATTAGATGTATCGATATATTTAACAATGTAAACAATATTGCGAATAATGGTAGAGCAATTTTTAGTGGTGACTCGGAGTCGCCCATCGACTGCTAAGGGTTAATCTCTTCAATACAATATTCAGAATTATGTGTAATTGGCACAGATCTATAAAACGTAGTTATCAAATATTCAATATAGGCCAGCACTAAAATATTGTGAAATACAGCTTTTAGTATATGTAGTATTGTTCTAACTTATGAAAGAAAAGTCGCAAATGAAAGAAAGGTCCAATAATGAAAAAGTCATCGTTTTGAGGAGTGCCTGAATATTAGTAGGATTCGCTGTATGAATTGGGCGATGGTTTGTTCGTGACTTTTGAGGGTTGCACTGTTTGATCGACAGGTTACAACCACAATCGGAATCGGCGGGCACCGCGAACGCCTCGCATCCCTATCGAATGCCGCAGATGCTCCAGGAAAAGTTCGCCGACGATTTCCCTCTTCGGAAAACAGGTACGTAGACGCGTGAACGCTTATACAAAGCGTCATGCCAAATTATATCCCGTGGTGTCGAGTGATTCGCATATTACTTGGTAAGACGTAGTTTTTCTCTCATCCTCTCACATTTTATTTTCTTTCTCTCTTTTCTTTTTATTTGTCTGTCTCTTTTGTACCCCACCATATTCGTTCTGTTTTTCTTTCCCCGCTCCCCCCATTTATTTTCTCTTTCTTTTCTCTCTATATTTCTGTCTATGTGTGCCTATGTACGGTAGTATGCCTACTAAAGCATGGTTTTTGCGATCCAACGATACTGCCTGAATCGATTCCACCGCCTCTTCCTCCCAACGATAACAATCGGTGGAGCACGAGCGAGTCGTCGTCTCCCCCCTCGGAAACGACGATTCGCTGTGAAGCGCTTCTCACCTACGTTTTCGTCGCTCTAACATTCTCCAGTCTCCATCATCCGTCTGAAATCAGGGATCGAAAGAGTTGCGAGAACTTTTTAATAGATTCTATTTCGAGCGTGGATCGTGGAACTTTGTTTAAAAACGTCCTCGCGTTTATAAGTTCCGACGACGCCAGCTAAAGAAAGTTTTATGTTCGAGTGGATTCTGAATATCATGTACGAAAATAAAGGTGTTTCTATTTTACAGAGACCCGATACTTTACACGCCGATATCTAGAAAAGTTATCGATCATTGTCGCAAATACCATTCAATGGATGGTAACTGCAACAATGAAGCTATTCACAATGTACTACCCCCTGTTCGATAAACGTTCTGAAATAACCTTTATTGGACAGGGTCTGAAATATCCGTTCCACGGGAACACTTCCAAGTGTCTAACAGTAAGATCTCTTGGTATTTTTTAAAGTTTAATTTTAATATAGGCTTCCTATTATTCAGATGTCTAATTCATAGGTGAATTTTTAAATATAAAGTCTGTTACACATTAAATAAATTTCTTTGAAATTCGGGACCCAGGGTAGGGCCCAGTAAGGGCCCTCAAACTCAAGTTAGAAATAGAAGTTGCAAGAAAACTCTCTCCTAAACTTATTAACAAAAAAGAAAAGTAATGGAAATATTTCATACTGTTGCACATTAAATAAATTTCTTTGAAATTTGGGGCCCTATGGTATCCCGGGGCCCAGTGGCGGCTAGAGTCAAATGGAGGCCTAACAGTAAGATCTCTGGACATTTTTTAATGTTTAGTTTTAATATAGGCTTCCTATTATTCATATATCTAATTCATAGGTGAATTGTTGAATATAAAGTCTGAAGAGAATTCGTTCGGAAGCGAAAGGTAGTGGTGTACATATTTCGATCCCTGTGTAAGACCGGCTCCCACTCCTGATTGGACCGGTCGTCCTCTTGTCCCCAATCCTCGTGTTCGCAACCGTTTTACCCTCCGGTTCGTTACGATGACGACCAACAACAACTAACCCTGGCTAAAATTGGCCAGCCTCGGAGCCGAACCTGCTGAAGGTGCGACTAAAGCAACGCGTGGAGAGGAACATGGCTGCGTCGAGAAACTCGCCCCTGACGGCACGCCGGAAGGATCGCCTGCTATCGCACCTCAAACGGAAGTCACTATTAGCAAGTACGTTGCAAGTACGCGCGCGCGATCGAACTCGAAATCGAGAGAAAAAAACATACACAGAAAAAATCGATCGTCGGATTACAATACCGACACACTTCTCCTGCGTGAGCATTAGCAAACGGTTCTTTTGCACCCAGAGTTTTCGATTAATCGATCGTTGATTTTTTTTTGCCTTTCTGCCAGTGTCCAGTAACAGCATGTCGACGAGAAATCTGTCGTAATCGATTAACATATCTCGAGAGCGAGATCACGTCGGCGAGATGCATCGCGTACGTCTCGCGACGTCTTCGGCTTCAAAATCAAGGTCGATTCATACTATCCGACGTGGAATTTAACATGAAGAGCCCGTTCAGACACGGCGGAAATCGCACGGATTTTATTTACATTTGTGTGTTCGTCAGTGGCGGCTCAAGTGGAGGACACAGCGTTAAAAATTTTCAGGCCCTCAAGCTCAAGTTAAACTCAAGCTAAACTTATTAACAAAAAATAAAAGTAATGAAAATATTTCGTACCGTTACACATTAAATAAATTTCTTTGAAATTCGGAGCCCTACAGTATCACGGGGCCCAGTGACGGCTCAAGTCAATTGGAGGCCGTAGGCGGCAAAAACATTGGGGCCCTTAAGCTCAAGTTAGAAACAGAACAAAAAAGAAAAGTAATGAAAATATTTCATACTGTTGCACATTAAATAAATTTCTTTGAAATTTGGGGCCCTATGGTATCCCGGGGCCCAGTGGCGGCTCAAGTGAAGTGGAGGCCGCAAGCGGCAAAACTGTTGGGGCCCTTAAGCTCAAGTTAGAAACAGAACAAAAAAAAAGTAATTAAAATATTTCATACCGTTACACATTAAATAAATTTCTTTGAAATTCGGGGCCAAATACAAATTTCTTTGAAGTTTCACCGTGTCTGAACTAACACCACCTATAGAACAGGTGGTGAACTCCTGAACGGAGTCTACAAGACGCCTTACACAAAAGAGAAGATTGAATTTACTTGAACTTCGTTCTCATTATAACGTGTGCTTAATTGAAGAAGTCAATTCAGTCGTGTCTCCTGAACTAGATTCTGCAATTTGCAGAATCGTGGGTCTGTGCGGATAGTATAAATCGATCTTCAGGCGTCGCTTGTTTTTGGCAAAACGCTGCGCGATGCACCTCGCGCGATTTCAAACTGGAATTCGGAGATTCCGGGTTCCAATTTGAAGAACGTTGATCTCGCAACGCGGCACGCGGCAAGGCACGCGCTTCGACAGCCACGCCGCTGCTCGCTGACCAAACCTTTTGCAGATTCTAGCAGTAATCCGGAGTCTGGGCCTAACTCACCGCCGACCGTGGGCAACTCGCAGGCGAGTCCAACCGCTGGAGGGAACTCGGCGGCAATTCAAGAAGTGAGTTTACAACTGAACACCTCCCCAGGCCTCCCCAGGTCTGAGCAACTAATTGCCAGTAGAATAGGAATGCGTAAAGACTTTGTCTGGCAACTCGTAATCGGTTGGTCAGGCTTGTTCGACCCCGTTTCCTTGCCTACATAAGGTTCATTCTCCAAGAGAAGATAACACTGCTCTTTTTGTTCACAGGAAAGCGAAAACACCCCGTACGGAGGACCTCTGACCAGCGGCAGTCAGCAAGGCAGCCTCTCGGACCTCTCGTTATTCAGCTCGCCGTCCATGCCAAACATTTCCTTGGGTAGACCTCACGTTCCGTCCGGTGGCAACACGGTCAGTGTCCTTAAAACCGGCTCAGGGCTCTTAAAACCTTGAATAGAATATTGTATCTTTCTATGTACCTGAATGTGTATCGAGAACTAAAGCTGGACTTCAAAAACTCGAAACAAGATATACTTATGGTTTAATGAATCCAATGAATCGCATTATTGCAGACTCGAGTACAATCTATAATCTTATCGATTTTTTTATACGAGTCTTTACAAAATTTTAAAAAGCAACTACGCAGGATTATATTAACAACACTTATGTGAAAGGGGTTCACTCCGTCTATAATAAATAATAATAATTATTATTAGGATTCCGTTATAAGGAGTAATCCAAAAATCGAATATCCGGATAGTAAAAGCCTCAAGGGAGTAGACTCACGTTTCCAAGATTGAAAGAACTGCAGTAGTTAAAAAAGCACTAGATAAAACATCAATATCGAAACGAGACTACCCCCCTAATTTCCAGATCGAATAGCTTCACGAAACTTGCATTCTAAATTCGGATATTTCATATGTAATAGCCTAATAATGTCCAGTCGAGTCGCTACGATGGTTGACGAGATGCTAAGGAGGTTTTCTCGTTGTTCAGACCGGCACGAAGTTGGCGACCGTCTCCGAAGCGGAGGTGAGGGCAGCGTTCACGGCGAGGCTGGGGATGCCGTTAACAGGGCAGATGCTACCTGGCACGTTGCCGTTCTACCCGTCGCTGACAGTGATCGAGGGCGAATCGGCGAATTCCGGTTACGTGCACAAGCAGATGCAGAATTTAGAGCACCCGACGGTAACGAACAGGCAACACCCGTCCGCCGGGGTGTACCACGGCGGCGCGGCTGCGTCGCCGATCACGGACACGCAAGTAGCGCACGCGAGACTGCAAAAGGCTGGTCACCGGCCTTTAGGTAGTATGTTCTCTCTTTGTTACTGGCAAACCCGGAGCCGGCGAGTGCTCGAGACGCGCGGCGCATATCTGTTGCCTCGACTGGTACAGATTTCGAGAGAGGGTTGTTAAGAAGATAGGTGGGGAGAGATCAGTCCCTAGGAGCAAAGAACAGGCGTGGCTTAACCTACCATCACCCCCTTAGGTGGGGAGAAAAGGACCCCAAGAACTTGGCTGTCCTTGGGTGTGGAGTTTTACGACTTCTGTCGGTTCCTCCACATCCGAAAATAAAAAGGTGGGGAGAGATCAGTGGGACGCGCGTCTCGGCAGTCATCCCCGCGCGTGCAACCTTTTTTGTCCCTCCCGAACAAACTCGACGACCATAATTCACGCTGGTTTATCATTCGTGTCCGCAGGTAGAACACAATCGGCGCCATTGCCGTTGGGTCACCCAATGCTGCAGGGTGCCATGATGGCGCCGCAGACCCACTACGAGGAGTACCTGGCGGAGAAACAGCTGCACGACCAGCAACAAGCGCACAACTACCTGAAACAGCAAATCCGTCAGACGGTGTTGACGCGAGTCGGATCCCGGGGTCAGGCGAATCAGCTGGACGAGGCGCCAGAGTCCGAGGAGTCCGAGGTGATCGACTTGACGGGCGGGAAGAAGGATCTGCAGGAGGAGAGCGAGATCTCCAAGCAGCAACGAGACCGAGAACAGTTTCTCCAACAGCAGAGGGACCTGATGATGAGGCATACGCTTCAGATCTCGAACGAGTCCACGGCCTACAGCGGGAACGGCAGCGGGAGTGGTGGTGGAGGCGGAGGAGGAGGTGGATCGGGCACGGGCAAGAGCAGTCAATCGTGCGCCAGACCCTTGTCCAGGGCGCTCTCGAGTCCGTTGGTTCACTTGCCTGCTCAAGGTCAGCAAGAGCCGACTATGTCAGGGGCTTTGCAGACTGGGTGTGTTCCCTTTTTGGGTGAAATGATTGAAATGGAAAAATTTTTCGTAGGTCCCCAGTCGGGAGGCGCGGATTTGTTCACGCGGTCTTCCTCCCATCGACCGACCACCGGATTGGCCTACGACCCGTTAATGTTGAAACACGCGTGCGTGTGCGGGGAAACCGTGCGCGGTCATCCGGAGCATGGTGGAAGGTTGCAGAGCGTGTGGGCGCGACTCTCGGAGACCGGTCTGCTTCAGAGATGCGATCGGATCAGATCGCGAAAGGCCACCCTAGAAGAAATACAGACGTGTCACAGCGAGGCGCACGCGCTTCTCTTTGGTGAGTTATCCGCGAGCGAATCTCTTTTGTCGTTGGACTCTTCCTCCCTGGTTTCCGGTCCTTGGTTACCCCGTTGAGTCCCGTTAATCCTTTGTCTCCCGGTTTTCGTTGCGAGCCCGTTGCCCTCGATGGCGACGCACGGACAGGGAATAAATTGTGCTTCGCACAGGGACGAATCCGATGAATCGACAAAAGTTGGACGTCTCGAAGCTCTCTCAACTGCCGATCAAGAATTTCGTTCGGTTGCCTTGCGGCGGAGTGGGCGTCGATTCGGACACGACGTGGAACGAACTGAATACCGCGCCGGCCGCCAGAATGGCAGTAGGCTGCGTGGTCGACCTGGCCTTCAAAACGGTGATGGGCGACATTAAGAACGGCTTCGCGGTCGTGCGACCACCGGGACACCACGCCGAAACCAATCAGGCTATGGGTTTCTGCTTCTTCAATTCGGTCGCAATCGCCGCGAGGTTGCTCCAGCAAAAGCTTGACGTTCGGAAAATCATGATATTGGATTGGGTAAGGCAAGCTCTCGATTCTCGACTCTCGAAAAAGATTCGGCGAATTGGGCGCGTTCCGTGCCACGGGTGACGGGTGACGGGGGACCTAGAGAAAACACCACCAGCCGCCACTCGGGTATCATCCGGTGGTGATTCGGTGTCGTCGCACGGTCCCTCGTCGGTCCCTCGGCAGTCCCTCGGCTCGCACGAGACCGCCTTATCGACACGGAAAGACAGATTCGTATCGTCTGAAAATCGGCTTCTTATCGGAATTTTAGATTTTATTCTATTCTGTTCTCTTCTGTTCTCTTTTATTCTTAGTACACTGTCGTTTGGTAGTTTTACCTGGAAAGTTTTCCGGCAGTTTTGAAAATTGGTAATTTTATAAATTTCGATGTGTTCTTTCCGAATTACAACTTTGCTGCTCGCGCAGCCATATAGGTAATAATGCCGTCGAATAGCTATTTTCTATATAAATATTGTTATAACAACATTTCTATACAAAATTAAACTAGAGAAAATTTCCTACAATTTATGAATATCAATTTTTTTGTACTATCAATAGTTTTGTAAATGAGTTGTTTATCCAAACCGCACGTCGAAGTACACCAAAACTATTGATTTTACAACAAAAAATTATTATCACATAAATCGTAGGAAATTTTCTCTAGTTTAATTTTCTATATAAATATTGTTATCGTAAAATGAGTCGGGAAGATGATATTGTCAAAGAACTGCTGCTATTAGTAACTTAATTAATTAACTGCCTGAAATTCGGAAATAGCACAGTCGAAATCTATAACCCATTTTGAAAACTCCCGGAAAACTTTGCAGGTAACCTCTTCCTTTCGAACCAAACGACTGGACTATCTCTATTTCATAATATTCTATTCTGTGATACGATATGGCAACGGCCTCCTCGTCGAAGATAGCGCGGCCCGTGTTTTTGTCTTTCTCTCTCTCTGTACCGTAGGACGTCCACCATGGGAACGGAACGCAGCAGATGTTCTACGACGATCCGCGAGTTTTGTACCTGTCGATACACAGGCACGACGAAGGTAACTTCTTCCCGGGGACCGGCGGGTCGACCGAGTGCGGCGCCGGCGAGGGACTCGGCTGCAACGTGAACGTCGCCTGGTCCGGCGGCCTGAACCCGCCTATGGGGGACGCCGAGTATCTCGCCGCGTTCCGCACGATCGTGATGCCGATCGCGAAGGCGTTCGACCCGAGCATAGTGCTCGTCTCGGCCGGATTCGACGCGGCCGTCGGCCACGCCGCGCCCCTAGGCGGCTACAAGGTCAGCCCAGCTTGTTTCGGCAAGATGACGCAACAGTTACTCGGTCTGGCGGACGGCAAGGTCGTCCTAGCCCTGGAGGGCGGCTACGACCTCGCCGCCATTTGCGATTCCGCGCAAGAATGCGTGCGCGCGTTACTCGGCGACGAACCCAGCCAACTCCGGGAAGAGGAGCTCACCAGAATCCCTTGCCAAAACGCGATCGACACGCTCCAGAAAACTATCGCCGTCCAGGTACTTCTTCTACTTTCTTATACTCCGACATTTTTTCTCCTTCATCCCTTTCAGCAGCATCCTCTTCGAAAACGGTTCTCTTCATCGTAACCTTGTCTTCGTCTCGTTGTAACGCATTTCTTTCAACCTCGTCGACACTCCTGTTCTTATTCTCTCACGACATTTTTTCTCCTTCGTTCCTTTCGGCAGCATCCCCTTCGAAAATGGTTCTCTTCATCGTAACCTTGTCTTCGTCTTGGTGTAACGCATTGCTTTCAACCTTGTCGACGCGTTTCTGCCTCCTGTTCTTATTCTTATTCTCTCACGATGCAGATGTCGCACTGGCCTTGCGTTAAGGTGAACGCCCACACGGTGACGATGAGCGCGATCGAAGCCGGTCAGAAGGAGCGCGACGAAACCGAGACGGTCTCCGCGATGGCCTCTCTATCGATGCAGCAGCCTACCAATTTAACGTGAGTCTCGCCATCGCGAAGACGTACAGAATCTTTCAATAAGAGTGATAGAAATTTAAATTCAAGCAATAAGAAAAATACGGAAGATAATCTAGCACCCAGTGCTTTATTTTAAAGTATTACATAGAGAAAACAAGAGACTCAACATGGCCCCACAAGAAAAAGTCTAATGGTGTCAAGTCGCAAGATCAATTTGTCGATATAATCCTATCGTTCAATTTCGATTTCAATGAAGCGATCAATATTAAAAGTCTCAACGCCGTTGAGGAATTGAGAGATAACAAATAGCATGTGGCACTAACGACTGAATAACAAAGACCGTTTATCAGATCGTTTATACATTGTGCTTCTTGCAGGACCACCCCAGAACATTCCCGCGAAGTCTCCGAGGAGCCCATGGAACAGGACGACGGCAAATGAACCCGTAGCCGACTGGAGTAATCATCCTCCAGCCGACAAATCTTCTCCGTCGAGCGCCGTTTCCCCTTGTACGCGGCGTGAGCGCGACATTATGCGACGTCTCGTTGCGTTTTTCGCGTGCCCACGAGCGACCGCGCGGCATCGTCTCCATCCGTTTGCATCCATCCGACGTGTAACGCAGCCCCGGTTGAATACGGATATATTCGTCCGAAACTGTGTAGACACCTTTCTCCGCGCCGCCGTTCAAAAATCCCACCTGTTCGCGAGGAGTCTCCTCCGCGACGTCGACCGTGAAACGTCGACCCGATCGGTAGGTAGTTTTCTTTCTTTCTTGTTCATCCGAGAGGATCCTCGACGAACCGACCGGAAACGCTGGAAGCGCGCACGCGATCTCTATCCTACCCCTCCTCCCTCGTTACGAGTCGCAATCGACGACTACTACGATTTTCTCGTTTAAAAGACAGTAGCGTTAGGGTCACCTCGAACAACGTTTTCTTCTTCTCCGTTGCGTTGCCCGCGATTCCACGTCCGCATCGTCATACGCTTATTTCGCCCGGCCGATTGGACTCGTATAAGTTATATATACGCCGTCCTCGAACACACCCTCAGGCAGAAACAGCGATAGCCCTCGCAAGGGTATGCTGGGGCATCTTTTACTTGTTAAGACTCTCCAGGAAATCGGTGTACGGTGCCCCTACCACGCTTCTTTTTTCGCCCACAACCGTGGTTTCCGTACTCCATCGCAATCTCCTGACGCAGTTGGTCTAGCTCCGGACTGTCCAACAAGTTTCTCGTATACAGCTTTCAGCTTCAGATAGGCTAAGTCCTCGTTGTTAAAGCTTCTCGGTGTAAATTCTTAATAATTTTCATTAATTCTCGATCGCAATTTATCTTAACGATACTATAAGTATTTATTCGCGGCGCCCGCCAATTCTTAATGTTTCGCAAACGTTAGAACTAGCTTTATCGGAGGATCAAAGACTCTGATACGACTAGACTATGGATTTTATTTAAACTGACATTTAAAATGATCAATACATTACCTCCAATGTATTAAAATAATTGGGAGGGAGAAAGAATTTTGTTTCCATGTCTCACAATCAGTGTAGGGCATATTTTTAACGTTTCGCAAATGTTAGAACTAGCTTCATCAGAGGATCAAAGACTCTGATACTACTAGATTATGGATTTTATTTAAACTGACATTTAAAATGATCAATACATTATCTCCAGTGTATTAAAATAAATGGGGGGGAGAAAGAATTTTATTTTTATGTCGAAGACGCACCGATGACTACTGTGGATTCGATGATTTTATGGACACATGGAATAGTGGATATTTAAAATGATCAATACATTGTTTCAAATGTGTTAAAATTATTGATGGGAAAAAGAGTTTCATTTCTCACAATTAGTGCAGAGAATTTTTATTTATTATTCGTCTACGAAACTTTTAATTAACCGAAGGAATGACTAAAAGTAGGCACGAAAGCAGCGGCGGGGAAGACGTTGGACAGTCCAGGTCTAGAGTTTCCCTGCAAGGTTCGGGGATTATTCCTCGCACTCCACCGCCTCTCCTTACCCACGCTGATGGTGCCTATGAAGCGTCCAAGGCACTCCTGTGGTCTATACTCGCCTTTTTTTCAAGGTAGCCCCGATTTTTGGCGTGGGATCTTACGAAGGCTGTATTTGATATACCTCCTTGTCCCCTAGTAGCTGAGCCCGCCGGGTGGGGGCGGGCCCAGTAGGCTTCATCGTAGCCGTACTCTGGCCTACAGCAGGAGGGCCGCTGAGGGCCAGGATATTTTTTCCCAGCTCCACGAGCGAGCTGCGCATGTTGTACACCTCATCCTCAGCCTTTTCCCCGAACACCTTGCCATCAAATGGTGCACACCGTGTCTGGACCGTCTTTTGCCCCTTCGAACATCCCACTGCCAGGCTCCCTCGACCCTCCTTGACCAGCGGACATAGTTAACTACCCACTAACCCAACTGGTCAATCGAGCGAGAAAACGGCACAGCGCGTCGCGCGAATGCAGCGATTCTCTATTTCCCCTCGAACGGAATAGCAACATTTGGTTGTTTTTATCGTGAACAAAGGCTGGTGTGATTTTTGTGATATTTTGTAAAAAAAAAACGAAAAAAAACAGAAGAAATTTAACGAGCTATGTTTAATTATTAATGATATACGCGTGCGAGCGCCACTGTATGCATGCCTGTAATTCTGTACGCGAGACAGAAAAGAAACTGTTGAAAATTTGACGCGCGCGCGCGTTTGTTGTCTGCGCGCGCGCGTATATGTACAAGAGCGAGTGTGTGCGGTCCGTGTATGCGTGTGCGCGCGAATGGCTGTGAGAGAGAATGACGGATATGTAAATTGAAATAGGAGCATTTATTTTTGTGTCGTGCATTTGATGAAAAACACGAAAAAAAGAAGAAAAAACACAGAGAGAAAGAGAGACACGCGAGAGCAAGCGACGTACGTTAAGAAGTAACGTACCTGCACGATTGTGTATCCACGCGGACGAAATAGAAAAAAGGAGCTTCGCGTGGTTACGAGCACATCGGAGTACAAGGAGAACGAACGCCATGCGTTCGAACGCGCTCTCGAAGCTTTGTCCGTGAAGAATCTCAAGCGTTCGTCGCGTGTCGTCTCGTGTTTTTACCAAAAAATCATGGAATTATCAAGCGCGTGAAACAATCTTTTGGTCGACTCGTGTCGCGAGGCTTAAGACGACGAAAAACCTTCCTCAGAGTTTTTCCGAGTTTTCCCCGTTTCGCTCCTCTCGTATCTCCCCTTGGCTGCATCAACGAACAACGACGGTATACCCTGAAGAATATGAATGGCCACAGCTTCGGCATCCTCCTCTCTCTTCTCCTAGACCCGTTTCCACCCCTCTTCGTCACTTGGGCGACGTTATCGGGCTCGGCTCGACCAAACTTTTCGTTGCCACTTGTTCCATATTTCGCGTGCGACGAACCTTTATAAATTGTTGACAATTTACGAGAGTTTTATGAGTTTCGGGCAAAGAAACTTGCAACATTCCGGTATCGTTCGTAGAAAATCGATATAGTTATAGATGTATATTCGTGGACTCGCATCGAAACCAGAAAATAAGAAGCTAAAGTTGAATGATAAACAAATGTTACGATTACGTTATTGCACGTGTACGAATGTCTATATTGCGTAAGCTTAAACGTATTAATCATACATTTTTTATGTATATAAATGTACCTCGTAAAATAACTTTAAATAAAAGGTATAGTCATTGTGTTACATATACGTTACCGACGCTTTGCAGTGTCTCTTGACCCCCTGTACACCCCCAAGGAGACAGGGAGAAAATGTGTTCGGCTGCACCCTCTCTCCCCATATGTGTCCCCCTCCACTGTGTTATCGCAGCGCGCGAATACTTCCCGATAAGCGTTTACGCATGTTCCACACTGACATTCGTTTAATCGTATCTCTTTGTACAGAAATCAACAGAAATTCAAATCAACTCGTGTTTTTTTTTTGTTTCGAATCACCATTGTACATATACATACATACACGCGGGCGCACGCACGCAACCAACACACCCATACCCATATACGCATGCGTGTATGCATACGTTCGGCGCAAAGCACTACGATAAGTAATTCGAGCTTTTTTCTAGATTTATTTCCACCTTTCTTTACATTTTCTCGCTTCCTTTTTACGTCTTTTTCTCCTGCTTTTCTTCGTCTCTCTCTTTCTCTCTCCGTATACGTATCGACGCCATTAAAGACTAACATGGGAAGAATCTTCCGCAAACGTGGCCGACGACGCGACAACTTTGTTAGAGTTGATTTTCTTCTTGCTTCGATTTTTATCTACGCGTTCGTCCGATTCAGCTCGCCGAGTGGATGTGTGTGTCAGTGTGCGGTGTGTGTCTCTCTTTCTCTCTCTCCCTTTCTTTCTTTGTATGCTTTTTTTTACGTGGTATGGCGATAGCTACGCTGTCACGGTGTACATCTATACATACGTACATACAATAGCGAATCGCCTATACGTATACATGCACAGAGACCGGTACGTATACGCGTGTACAACTCGCGTACACTCGCGTCGTATTGGTTTCCTGTTTTGTATTTATATATTTCGTACATTTTTTCTTTTACGATATATCGAGGGATGTTTATCATAGTATGGTACACTACCGATTATGTTTACATCGTGGAGCTTTGAAAATTCTATGGATTACAGTGAATCGTCTGTAGGCGCAAAAACGTCGTCAACGAACAATGAAAAAAGAAGTGTAGTAATCTCATCTCGGGTATATCCTTGCGAACTAATGCGTTCGAAGGACCCGCGCGTCCTCGCAATGTAAAAATCTTTTTATGAAACTTCCACAAATATGTTTGTGGCATTTGTCTGATACAAATAATACTGATATATAATTTCAACTGTAGCTAGTGGTTTAATCAAAGTTTCGGCCGCAGGAAAGAACACAGATTTCACCGACAACGAATTTAACCGACAAGTATTTCAGATTCATTGGCGGTCAAATTTCATGTCATTAATTTTGTCATCAAATCCGCTGTCGGTTTCATCATCAATTAATCATCGTCAATTAAACTATCCTGAAGTCGTTGTCGATCAAATCTGTGTCGGTGGTTTCCATGGGACCCCTTTACACAGTTGTCCTTTTGTCGACATTTAATTCGGTCTTAGAAATTCAACAGAATAGTCTGCGTCAACGAACTTCCCAAACTAACCCCTCCCGAGGCTTTTGCGACTACAGAGGATTTACGGTATTACTTTTGTCTATGTACAAGAGGATACTCGAGAAAAAGAAACTAAAAAACGGTTGTCAAAAATGCTTGGTTGCATCATCGATAGAAACACCGGCACGCAGAGTTCACTCGGATCTCCTTGGCATTATTATTTATCGTCTGTCTAGAATCAGCTATCAGAGAGCGTAGAATCGCCGCCGACAATGGGGATGGGTAGTGGATGGTGGAGCGAGGGTAATTACGCGGTGGATACACGGTCAGTTGTTTTTTCACGTGTTAAAATCCCTTCGTGATTCGCATAAATCTCGCGTGAAATGGTGAATCGAAATATTCGAGAAAATTCTACGCACCTAAGTCGTCCGTCGTCAACGAGGATCAACCCGGCGAAAAGATCTAATCTTACTTTTTTCGTATTGCTATAGTTCCACCGATTATTCGTATAATTATACAAAAATAAATTGCTCGTTGCCGTTGCGAGTTGCTTTCGCTAGATGTCCGGCATCCGGGCACGGTTCTCGGGTGTTGGTTATTGGAAACGGTCAGAGACGCGCTGGGATTTGCGAAAGAACATTGAAAAACCGAGTGCGCGTCAGGTGATGCGCGAGGATCGCGGTACCGTGCTTCTACGTTGACACGTAATCCTTGAAAACGATTGTCTAACGGAACGTTACATGAAAAACAAATGCATCTTCCTTACACTCGATTCGACCGTTCTTCTTTGTTTCTGACGCGCTGGAATCTCAAACAGAATAGGGTGGGGGGAGGGAGAAGAGGACGACGTCGACGCTTCGGAACTACGGTTTCGATCGGCTACTTTGGCGATTTCATAATACTCTTCCGCGATAACAGAACTGTCTTCTCGCGTTTTGCACATATAGAGCTACGAACAATAAACGACTGGTGGACGGCGTCGCGCGTACGCGCTTCCACACGCCACCAGTCGAGTGTTTTACGTAAATCGGATTTTTAGGTTGCTCGATCCTACGCGATTCTCTTTGTCAGTTTTATGTACACGCTTTAGATCAGGTATATTCGTACCGAATACGAATCAACGAACGATCGAACGAACGAACGACGACAAAGGTCGAACACGCGTTCGGATAATCGCACGTTTCAAGATCCCTACGTTATCTTATTTGACGGTGGAAAAGTTCTGTTGTGGATTTTGATTCGACGAGACCCACGTGGAGAACACGTCCCTGCAATGGCTGACCACGCATTCGTTGCTGCAATACTCGTCCTCCCATTCGCTGTTCGCAACTGCGGGATTGGGGCAACCGTGCCTGATGCACGCGTTCGACGCTGGTCGTTGACCGGTTATAGTCGCCTGTCCAGTGCTACCAGCTGGAGAAGGACTCGACAGTGAATCTCCTTTCGGAGGGCTCGCGTGCAACATCTGTTGCTGCTGATGTTGGTGATGATGCTGCGACTGGTGTTGCACTTGAACCTGTTGCACTTGCTGCTGCTGCTGCACCTGCTGAAATACATCGATATACCATGTTAGTCTTTCAAAGATTCTCAATTTTTATTTAGAAGAAAAGATAATGACACAGGAATATGAAGATGATAGCGGGAATAAGGATCATTTCAAAGATATACCGTGTTAGTCTCGAATAGAATTGTAAAACACAAGAGATACTTGGAAATGAAATTTTAGTTAGTCGAAAGAGTGGAAAGTTAGACTCATCGATTCTTTCAATTTCTTCATCTTTCAAGTTACCACAGTCTACATAGTTATCGACCGTGTCAATGCTCACCTGCATGTATTGTTGCTGGGAGACCTGCTGTTGCATGTGCTGCTGCGACTGCGGCTGTGGCTGTTGCGATTGTTGGCCAATGTGCGTCGACACCATCGCAGTATTCACCATACCCTGAACAAGGAGAACAGTTGATAATCCAAAATGCAAAATGATCATATCTTATGACATTGTCCAACGAAGAACGACATCGAATTTACGCCCAAAAGAGAGAGACCAAAGTTACCTGCTGAGACTGTTGCTGTTGCGGGTTCCCCGTCATGTTCAAATGATGAGCAGACTTCTTCATCTGCATCTGTTGCTGGGGATGCGGATGGGGATGGGGATGGTGTTGGTGTTGATGCTGATGCGAATGCGGATGCGCGTGTTGTTGCTGAGGAGACGGTGGCTGAGGTTGCGGACTGTAGACCTGATACGAAACGCTCACGGGTGTCCCACTTCCTGTATAGTTCCCATACGTAGCGTACTGCACTTGTTGCTGTTGTTGCTGCTGTTGTTGTTGTTGTTGCTGCTGTTGGTGTTGTTGAGGGGACGCCTGTTGCGGCTGCTCGTTCTCAGCCGCGCCTTTGCTAACGAGAGACGCTCTGTACGCCGCCAGGGCTTGCAAGTACTCCTTCTTCGCCGCTTCGGTCTTTTTCTTGTAAACCTAAAATGAAACGTGTTTGTGATTATCGATCGTAAGATTGTTAATAACAAGATGTATCGATGATCATGGCGCGGAGGTTTGCAAACGCTTCTTCAAAAGTTTTTCTTCTTTCTTGAAAAGGATCCATATTAGGATCCAAAATTGCTTTGCAATGATATTAAAAGAATTTTTAGAAAAGCAGGAATACACACAATTTTCGAGGTGCCACATTATTTAAAAAACTGGTTTTCTAGTATGAAAGACAAATTACCGTTGTTAAAAAGTCACAATATAATTTATTCAATTCCTTGTAAGGGATGTAGCCAAGTATATATTGGACAAACGTGTCTGGACATTTGGAAACAAGAATTGAAGAACACAAATGAAAGAATTGAAGTAATTTACGATAGACATTATTTAACATTTACTACAATAAAACGTCGAGAACTAAGAAGATGGAAAAAAGACAAGCGGCGAGTACGCCTCGATAGCGGCGAAACGGATACTCACGTTCTTGTGTTCACTGTCCAAAGCATCCCACATCGAGGCAACTATCTTCGACACCTCGCCGAAGCTAGCGGTCGCGTTTTTACCCTTTATCGCTGCCTGGGTGTCCCTGAAGAACAGAGCGTACGCCGACACAGGTCTAAAACGAAAATAATACATCGGTCATTATAGAGTCAACGAGTGTTTGCAATCTCGATGATTTTTGGATATGCTGTCTATAATTGTGCGTCCAAAAAAATCATTAGAGGGAGCTGTTTTCTGCAGGTTTACTAAAAAACGATACTCGCTTTTGTGGCTCGTTCGGATCCCTCTTTTTCTTCTTTTTCTGAGACTTGGGCTTCCTCTGGTTCTTCGCGCCGACGTCAGTTGGCTCCGGCGACGGTCGCTTTATCCCTGTGACCTGAAGGAATCGATGTTACCAATCGTGTAAGAATGATTCGCAAATGGTCTAGTGGTTATGTACTTACCATTCCGGAATGCGGCGTGCTGTCGTCGCTGTCCTCGCTGGTGGTAGTGTTGTTGTTCGGCTCAGGCACGTTGCTCGACTGTATAGTGGGCGGACTACCCCCAGTGGGACTCCTGTACTGCATCTGCTGTTGGTGCTGCTGGATATGCTGTTGCTGAGCATGCATATACTGCATATGCTGTTGCATCTGTGTTTGTTGCTGCTGTTGTTGTTGTTGCTGCTGCTGCTGTTGTTGCTGCTGCTGCTGTTGTTGTTGTTGTTGCATCATCATCATCTGTTGATTTCCGTGCTGACGCGGAGAACTCATCGGCCCGTACGAGCCCGGTGGACTACTGTAGCTGGAGCTGCAATGAGAAAAAATTTAAAATTCACGTCGTCGAAACTACCCCTAGTAGCACAAAATATTGTGTACGTATTCATGTAATATTAAAAAGCGATTCAATCTTTTTTTAATATTCAAATCTACGTACAATATTTATTTTGTATTAAGTAACAAATTTTTTTCTAACTTTTCTTCTTTTTAATCGAATGTTACTTAAATATTGAATTTATATTTTTCAAATATTGATTTCACATTCTTTGTAATATTTACTTTATATTTGTTTAAATATCTAGTTTATATTCTCTGAATATTTAGCCTATATTTTATACAATAGTAAGATCCTATGAAAGAGTGATCATATGAAATATGAATGTATCTATGATCATATGAGAAAGTGTGGCTTGAAAAATCTTTTATGTATCGCAATTGTTTATTGAAACTACAACAGAATGCTGACAAAGCAATTCAAAGTGACCTCGACGGAAGGGTCGCGAGGAAGATGAGTGTGAAAAACGCGTGTCCCGTTGTCGGATAAGGGTAAACGCGACGGGATAGCTGATAAACGAATCGACGCGGCGGGGCAACTTACCCGACGCTGATCGGTTGCATCGCGTGGTCCTGCTGCATATACAGTGACTGCTGATACCCTCCGGGATCCAGATTTAATCCGTCCGGGGACTGTTGAATACCACCGGTGGACTGCATCATCTGTGAAAATCGTGTTCAAAGGAATTTCAACGAATCTCAACGGCTCCTCTCTTTTTGTTCCTCCTCCCAGCCAACCAGAAGAGAACTCACCCTTGCCTGATAGCTGTGCATCTGCTCGTGCTGAGCCTGTTGCTGGGACTGTTGTTGCTGCTGCTGCTGTTGTTGCTGTTGATGCTGCCTCTGGTGCTGCTGCTGGTGCGAGTGAGAATGAATCGAGGGAATATCGAAATCCTCGTCGCCGAAGCTGGGCGTGTGAAACGTCTACGAAGAAAGGGAAAGTTGACGAACGGTTGAACGCATCGAAGTAGCGCGGCCTGCTCGGATCGGCGAATCAACGTGGCACGCGCGGGAAGAGCTTGCGTAACAAAGACAGAAATCGGAAAAAATCTTGAAAAATCTGCCCTTCACATGGCCCGGTTCCGCGGACTTGGATCGTTTCCGTATCCGTTCTCCGGTTCCTCCGGCTACCGTTTTGCCCGGCGGCGGCGCGCTTCTCTCTCACTCTCTCGTCGTTCTCGAACCGGATACATACAAACATGGCCAATTGCGTGGTTCCAATGACGAACAACGCTTTCTCGTTCCTCCTCGTCGTTAGACTCGTGTATGCACACACGCCGAAAAAACAAAATGCGTGTTTCGGGGTACAGAGGGCACAGGGCGAAGGGGTGGGAAACAAAGGGAAGTAAATTCGGCGTGTAGGGGCGCGGGGTCCACGGGGGAATAAAAGTTTTTAAATTGGATTTAATAGCGTCAGGAATTTTCCTTTGAAGGAACGTACTTGCCTATTGATCGAGTACACCTACCTCTCTGCCTCCCTTCTCCTCCGCCCCCATGCCCATCGCGTTACCCCTTAACTCGCGGTGTTTCTCTTACTCTATCGTTCCGCTCCTCCCGTCCCTTTTCGCTGCGCGCTTTACCCCTCCGCTATCGTGTGTACGCGTACATCGTATCCGTCCCAGCTCTCTCTCGGCCCGTCCCATCCCAACCGTCCCGTCCCATCCCGTCCTATTTCAACTACTCTTACCTCCTACCTCCTACCTCCTACTCCTTCCTCCAGCGCACCCACTCCCCGAAACCCGTCTCTCCGTCGAATCGACTACGCATCTATCCATCTTCTTCCTCCACCGGGTTGAAACTTTTCTTTCTCCGTTCGCCTGTTTCACCCCCTTTCTTCTCTCTGCCCCTATTATATATATATGTATATACCCTCCTCCGGGCAAGATAGTGGAAGGTTTGCTTGGTACCTCTCGCCTGCTTTCGCGATCTCCTATTCGCCCGTGTCTTCGTTCCCAGCCAGCCTCGTCGTTTTCGTGTTCCCGTACACTTCGTCGTGTACAGCCTCGCGTTACCCGCGTAACCCTTACCCGCATCCACAGATTTCGAGAGAGAGAGACATCCCCCCGTCCTTCGTATCCTTCGGGGCCCCATCCGAGAACGATTCGAGAAAGCAACGTGGGACAGAGAAGCATGCCTTGTCCTGCAAAAGGTCTCTGCGATCTCGGCCAAGATTTTCCTTCTCGGTCTCTAAGCGGCCAGACGACACCCTTTGACAACGCTGCCGCACAACCCGCTCCCAAAAACCATGTCGAGAGCTGCACCGAGATGGGGGAAAGCGTATCGGTATGTCGCGGCGGAGGAAAAGCGCGTGCACGTTTCGTTCCCTTTTTTATCATTTTCCTCCGGAAAAATCTCTGATCAATCTTCTATGAAGCCTTTTTCATTTTCCTCAGGAAAAACTGATCAATTTTCTAAGAGACATTTTTTTCATTTTCCCTCGGAAAAACTCTGATTAATTTTCTAAGAGACATTTTTTCATTTTCCTCCGGAAAAACTCTGATCAATTTTCTAAGAGGCTCGAGGGAACCGGTGAGACCGTAGGAAAACTACCGTTTCTCGGGGACACATCGACTTTTCCGAAATGAGAAAAATCTGTCAACTGGGGTAAACTCAATATCTCCGGACCGGTCCCCGGGATCTGTTAAGGGTTTCCGCGCGACCGGAACGTGCACGCGCGTTCCCTCCGCGTCTAGATTGGCTCGACCGTGTGGTATTCTCGCTGGAGAACTCGCGGCAACTCACCTGATCGGCCATGGCGTAACCCTCTTGATGATGATAAGGCGTCGGGTGATGAGACTGCGGCACGTTCAGCGCGAAATCGAGGTTCTCGTTTCTCTGGAAACAGACAAACGACGTTAACCGTCGCTCACGGCTGAATCATTGCCGAACTATGGGCTTGGACCTCTCCGTTGGAACGCGGAACGCCGAGAGTCGAACGAGAGAGTGAGAGAGAGATAGATAGAGAGAGAGGGTGGAAGGGGAACGAAACGAGCTCTTTCAATTTATTCGTCGGGAGAGTTTCGATTCGTCGCGATCAACCGTTCGCTGTTCTCCGCCATGCTAGCTTAAGCTGCTCCACCGAGGAGCACCGAAAACCGACCATGACAGTTTGTTTCCGAGTCCCCGAGAAGGTTTTTTCTCTCGCTAGAGTCTCTAAAATCTATGACTACATTTCTGTGGGTTAGAAGAATATAAAAGAAGTTCGCTGTTCTCCGCCATGTTAGCTTGCTCCCTAAGCTACTCCACCAAGGTGCAGCAAAGACCGGCCATGACAGTTTGCTTCCGCGTCCCCGAGAAGGTTTATTCTCTCGCGAGAGTCTCTAAAATCTATGACTACATTTCTGTGGGCTAGAAGAATAACAAAAGAAAAAAATTCGCTGTTCTCCGCCATGTTAGTTTACTCCCTAAGCTGCTCCACCGAGGAACAGCGAAAACCAACCCTCACAATTTCTTTCCGAGTCCCCGAGGAGGTTTTTTCTCTCGCTACAGTCTCTAAAATCTATGACTAAATTTCTGTGGGTTAGAAGAATAACAAAAAAAAAACGTTCGCTGATCTCCGCCATGTTAGCTTGCTCCCTAAGCTGCTCCACCGAGGAGCAACAAAGACCGGCCATGACAGTTTGTTTCCAAGTCCCCGAGAAGGTTTATTCTCTCGCGAGAATTTCTAAAATCTATGACTACATTTCTGTGGGCTAGAAGAGTAACAAAAAAGGCACATACAGGTCGAATTTGAGTAACCTCATTCTTTTTCGAAATCGGTTAAAACATGCAAAGGGCATTCATCCGTTCGTTCGACGCAATCCTCGAACAGAAACATTATTAGGTTCTTTATGTGCGTCTCGAGTTCGATTCGGCCGCCTCCCCTTACGTTCGTTACCGTCGCTGCTTCCCACCACCACCATCGCCGGCACCCAGCACCCAGCGCCACCACCACCACCACCACCGCCGCCGCCGACGCTACCCACCCTCGACCAAACGCGTTACTCGCGTTCCTTCGCGGTCATCGACCCTTTGGCGCTTCCCTCTAGTTTACCGGATTCGCTCCAACGAAAACGCGATCAAAATCCCCGTGTTTCCCCATAGTTCGGATCGCCCATGCTACTTCTTCGAGGAGAAACGTACCCAGAGAATCAGTCATTGAATCTTTGCGCTTACCTCTGGTTTATGGGTTCGCTCCAACGAAAACGCCATCAAAATCCCTGTGTGTTTTTTAAAATCTTATTTAACATCACTTTTTGGATTCTTTTATGAGAATTATGGGGACCTACAGTTTAGATTAAAGGTGGTTCCGAACCACCTTGGGCACCACAGTATT
>CM052327.1:7872201-7899035 GCA_028455615.1 Lasioglossum zephyrum
ACCATTTTCAGTCCCTAACTTGGCATACTTCGTCCTAATAAACAACTCTCTGTGACAACCGTAGTTGAGCGACCGAACATTGGTCCACGCAACTTAATTTCGGACCTTACGCAGGCCAAAGACCCTATCGTAAAACCCTTTGAACATAGAGCGGCTATTTGCCAATCTGCTTCGATCCGTTCCGGTCATTTGGAAATATTTTCGGTCCTAGCAATAAAGTAGCACGACGAGGTCTCAACCGTTGATGGATTTTCCTTAACGGTCCAGGGGTGTTTCGAAATATTGTCCTTTTCTTTCTCTGCTTTATAATAGGATTCTTGTTTGTAATAGGGTACCGTTGTAATTCCTGAGTTCTGTGTTGCTACTTACTAAAGAGGTATTTATTTAGGTAGTCGAGCATTGTTCGACTATTGCACCCAGAGATTATTCTGCACTTCTAAGAAGTCCCTTTTCAATTACAAGGTCTGCGAAACATAAAATGAGAGGTTCGTCGAGTAGAAAGGACAAGCTCGTCCATTGGATTGGTTAAGGGAGTTAAGATTATTGAAAATAGGATAAATCTGCCTTATCTCGGCACTCGTGTAAACAAAATTTAGAATATCATTGTTATTGGTAGCGACGCTTGATGCGGTTAACGACTGGAACGCTTATCGTGCGGGACTAACAGAATTTAGAGGTTCAAGGCCGTAACATGGTAGGTCGTTCCTACAACATTCTGCCATGAAAAGTGGACACTAATTAATTAAAATTAATATATTATGATACAATATAATATAATAAAATTAATTAATTAGTTAAAAAATCAAGGTGATTTTTTCTCCAAATTTCATATATTATCCATTTGCAGTTTTTTCGAGCGATTCGGAATAAAAAATATGATAGTCAAGATGTTTTAAGTGAAAGTAAGGTAAACAGTTGAATATATTAATGAATCAATTTATATAATAAGTTATACAACTTCCAACACACAGTTTTATTTTCTTCTAGTTTTCATACTTGTCGAGCATCATGAGTCGCGTGGTTCGTTCCCACGGAAAGACGTGCATGGAAAACTTGGGAATCGCGTCGAAAACGAAGAGGACGCGTAGGAAAAGAAAAACTCGTCGCAGCAAGCGGTCCGTTTCTACGGCGCGTTTAACGCAGTATTATTATCTATCGACGCTCGGATACTCGAATATTCTAAGAAAGTAGGCCACGGCAGCGGTGGCGGTGAAACAGCTAGGCTGGAGGGGAACAAGAGGCGCGCCGCACCGCGCCGCACCGCGCCTCACCTCTCCGCACCGAGCACCAGGATTACGTCGCAGTTTATAAAGAGTCATTACGTTCCCGTGAAAGGTAGCTTTAATTTCAGTGGCATTCCAATCGTATTAACGTATATTCTCGTACATTTGTGTTCGCGGTAAACGACAATTTACTCGGAACGTTTGCTGGAACGAGGTTGTTACGCGATCGAGAGACAACGGGATCGCCGGCACCGCTGCTCTCAAGTAACAAAACCCTCCACAAAATTCATCTCCCTGTTAATTATACATTATCGAACGGAACTGAGCTTTCAGGATGTAGATGCGATTGTAAAACTGTCCTTTACCGAAGATGTTTTAACTCCGAGCAATTGGAACTTTGCCACTTGACGATAGAATGTTTCTTGAATCAACTTACTGTTTCTACTTGTGATTTCTCATGAAGATAATCACCTTGTAATTGTGGATTCGATACATCGATAACAAATCTGTGTAGATCGAATGCAAGGCCAGAAAACCACTGAAAGAATTTAAAAATACTCGTAATAATTACTCTTGAAATTAATACAGACAATTTCTTCAATAAGAGACTCCACGAGTTTGTTCTGTTAAATTGTTTTCGTATTTAATGAACGATGAGCCGCGTTGCATTTAATCAAGCCTTCGAACAATGAAGGTAAGCAACGGGACAGACGGTGATGGCGGACGTGTTAAAGAAACTAGAGTCATTTATTTACTGGAAGACACAAATGACTAATGTGGCCGGTATTAGTCATTTGTTCGTTGGTGATTGCTAGTGAAATGAGTAATTTGAGTCACGCGGTCGGATATGTGTTGAGCAAATAATGTCTCATACTCCGGGAAGTAAATAGTAAAATGGGTAGTGTTAACAAAACCGATTTTTATACGCCTGAATCTCTTTTAAACAAATTAGAGACTCTACACTATGTTTGTGTTCCTGTATAATTGTTGGTTTACAAAGTTATCATTAGCAACAGAGCGAGATTTTAAAAATCTGGACATCATGTGTCCCTTAGTACTCATTGTAAAATCTGTAGAAACAATCTCCTGTACTTTTTGTAAACCGATTTTTATACGCCTGAATCTCCTTTAAACAAATTAGAGACTCTACACTATGTTTGTGTTCCGTTATAATTGTTGGTTTACAAAGTTATCATTAGCAACAGAGCGAGGTTTAAAAAATCTGGACATCGTGTGCCCCTTAATACTCGCTGTAAAATCTGTAGAAACAATTTTCTGTACTTTTTGTACATTTACGTCGAATCATCTACGAGACATGTATTTACGAGGATCGTTGCAAGAAGGCGCGTCCTCGAGCACGAGCGAATTCGTTGCTCGAGAAAACGACGACGACCGATCAAGGAGGAAACAAGGAAAGGACTCGGGGAGCCGATATCCTGCGAATCGATATACATACACGTATTCCTCTGGCGGGACATTCCGCGACCCAAACGGATTCGCGTTTCAATCGTTTTCATCGGCGATTGCGGTGGAACGAGCACCAACCGCTCGTCCAGCCGTTTATGGTCCGTTTCTTCGAACATTATCCGTTTACAAGCATATTTCACATTGCCGTAAGCTAAACGATAATAACGCGGAGAACACCTGATTTCGAGCGGCTATATCCAAAAACACAGGGATTTGTGCTTTTCTATACGAAACCTGTGGGAGAAAACTGATACACACAATCGTATACAGTTACGGACAGAGTATTGCCACAGCTATTAAGCTAACTTTTAATTACATGAGAACCGTGGACTGCACACGGAATATTCATTAGATAACATTATACTATCGAGGCGTGAGTTATGTAATTAAAAGTTCGCTGTGCCAATATTTTCGCTTGTAGTTGAACGTATTCTAAGTAGACTGTGGATCTTCGTGCTAAATGAAAATTGTCTGCGAGAAACACGAGCCACGTAGAAACTTTACAGTTTCAACACATGTCAATCATCCACGATGATCTTGCTGTTCCACAACGAAAATATTGAAGTTTCAAAAAGAAATTGAAAGCAGTTATTGACACAAAGGTTAATTTGCGGCAGCGCGTGTTTCCCATGATCGCGCAAAATCCGTGGTCTAATTATAAGAACCTAGGAATCGATAATGTAAAAACGAAATAGGGTGGAGCCAGGGAAGTTCGTTGCTTGTTCGTCGAGAATTTGCTTTGTTCCATATTAACATTTGCCTTGCGTTAACACCGTAGGACGAGTCCTCATCGAATTTCATTGCAGGATTGCGGGAGACGTTCGGTGCACGATGCTCGTGGAAAGGTTAAACGCTTTGCGAGTCGAGCAGAGTCGAGCAAAGTCGAACGGAGTCGAAGCAGAATCGGATCGAGTCGAGCGCGTCCACGGCGCGCGATAAATAAGCCTCTTTAGAATCGTTTCACTTTTGCGCCGTGAACGAGCCAAGATTACGGCGAACGAGCGTCCTTCGTCATCGCATGAGGAAAAGTTTCGAGCGAGAATCGACCCCCGGATGGCTGAAACGCGTGCTAACGGGATTGAAACGGAGCGTGATTCTCTCCCGAGGAGAAGGAGAGAGAATCGGAAGAGACCACGACGGTGTGCCGTCCTCGAATGGGCCCGGATCCAACGCTAGTCCGGACCTGACAGGACGAAATTCTGCGCCGAGGAACAGGTGGCTTAACCCAGCTTGGACAGCTCCGACAGCCCGGAGGATCCTCTCGTGAATATTCGGTTAAGTCGCGAGTAATTGCCGGGTCTTAATTTTTTTTATTAGAAATCTCACGTAAGATTTATTAACACGTTACATATTATACTCTTCTTAAATTGCAGCTGCGAGAAGTCGGTAACACTAGGCCCTAAACCGTGAACGTATAAAAGTAACCGCAGATTGTACGAAGGAGAAAAAAGCGTGAGGAGTTAATTTTGTGAGTCGTGTTCGTCGATGAGGAATACGTTCTAGATGAAGTTATTCTGCGAGTTGCATGGAGGAGGAATAAAGTCGGCGCAAAAGAACGGAACGGCGATTGCTTATGACTCAACCGAATAGTTGTTCCGAGGAACGGTGGAGGAGGGGCAAGGGGAGGGACGAGGGAAGGGGAAGCAAGGTGGAGGAGTAGTCGAAGGGCAAGACAGCCGGACAAACGGGCAACCGGCGACCGGATACCCGGTCCGGGACGGGTACTGGCGGGCCGGGTACGGTTGCGGGTCCACGCTTGCCAACCGTCCCGTCAGCGTACCGGCCAGTTTGTCCGCCGGCCGGGAACGAGCCGCACGAGTTGTAGGTGCACCAGTGTTGCACGAATTGCAGAGGCGAATCCATGCAACGAAAACCAAGCCACCCTAAAAACGAATTCGCAGCGAGGAGAGCGCCGAGTCGATATCGCTCCCATCTCTCTGTCTCTCTTTTCCTTGCTCTCGTTCAGACTCCATTAACGGAGCTTTTCAACATCTTGAACAAATGTTGATTTTACAAATTTCTTTGGACGAACGTTTGCACAGCTGATAATAGCCCGAGGCTTATCGGCGAAACAACAGTTTTCTCTTTTCCTCGCCGACGAAACGTCCCTTTATTTTCTCGTGTTTGCACTTTCGCGTTTCACTGGCTCGCGTCTCTCTCTCTCTCTCCACCCTCGCCGTGTCCCCTCCCGTGTCCCTTGTCCATGTCCAAACGTATCGCGCAACTCGCTAAACCGTTTCGTCTTTATCTCGCGAGCGCGCGCGCGCGTCGATTCTCATTATCGTCGACGGTCTCCTAAACCGGTTTTACTTATTACGCGAGCGTTCGCTTATCTCTCGCAGATCTCTTATTACCGGTGACGGTAAGCGAGCGTTTCTTTGTATACCCGCAATCTCCCTCCCGCACGCTCCTCCTCCTCCTCGTTCCCTCGCGATCATTCCTCGATCGGGAACGACTTTCCAAACATTTTGGAACATTATTGCTAATATTTGTCTACGTTCATACCGAGGTAGGGTAACTGCACCAGTGAATAAACGGGCATCAGTAAATGAACGCTTTTCTATATTTCAACAAATTTTAAGCCGCACGGCATGGTAGCGATAATGACTCTTTGGCCAATAATTATTATTAATAATTACTAGAATGTAGTGTTCATTGACTGGTATTTTTTATATGTTTTTATTTAACGTTTAATAATCATTTTATACAATTTCTTAAATGTTCATTCACTGGTGCAGTTACCCTACTTCCTTTCCAATATTATTCCCGACGATGATGTATCGAAACGAGGACTTCAAGTACCTTATCCCAGAAATTTAAAAACATTGTTTAAAACCTAGACTCGTAAACAAATTATATAGTCGTAAACCGTAAGCTACCCAGTATATAGACGGTTCTGATAAGAATATGCAGACGGAGGGTTGAGATGAATCTCTCATACCATAATCCAAGGGTTGAAGACAAAACGGGGATGTAGTGACTGATGATTTAAGACAGCTGTTGGAGGATCGACGACGGTCCTTGTCGAGAGCTTGCGAGCGTGGGAAACCAATGGGGAACGGCAAGAGAGTCTCGTGACCGCGTGATCTCTTGACCGTAGGAAATTCTTCGGATAAACGAGCTTTTCGCGTTACAACCAAGAAGGGAGCAACAAGTGTGAATCTTGTCTACCCTACGGATCGGACCGTTCTTAGCTTTCCTCCCTGCTTTCCTATACTACCACCACCTACCACCAGCTCCGCCACTACCACCGTGCCACCTCCTCTCGTCTACCCTCTCTCCACCCTCCTCGTGTTCAACTCGTCCTTCTTTCTCACCCTGTCCTTTGCCGTCCCTCTTTCTCCCCCCGGCGAGTCGTGCGCGCGATACCAGAGCTAGATTGCATCGTTTTTCGACAAATCTCTGTCTTCCACGACTAATCGTTGATCCACGGGATCAAAGCATTAGCCTACGTTCTAATTGAATGTCGACGAAAATTGTTCGAGTTGATCCGAACACTCGCTGTCGATGGGTATGCATTTTTGCCTCTTCTTTATACAGGACACGTTTTCTTAGGGGTGCGGTTACGACGAATGCGGTTTTCGATCGCACGCGACACGCGCCAGTCGTCTTCCTTATTTCAATGCACTCTCGATGCGCCGTCGTTACCGTAAACGCATCGGGAAAAACGAAGGAACGTCCGTGTTCGATCGCATGCGCAAGTTGGTCGATCGATTTTTTGTCAATTTCGTGCAGCCACGCGATCATTCTATTCGGTGCATATGGAGTACGTCCAATTTGCGACCGCAACGTTGAACAAACAGAAACACTTTGGTTATATTTATTGTACAAACATCCAGAAATTTAGAAACACGTGTTACTGAACATAAACATAATATCTTTTTACCAGCAATGCAACACACAGCGTTGACGAAACATTCACTAGAATTGGATCATAGATTTGATCATACATCAAAGATTATTGTTGGAAACAATTCAGTTTGGAAAGAAGCAAAATTGTCTTTTGATTTCTCAGTAGTAATTGATCGAACCGTAGCGCCGAGAACATTTAACGTTTATTATAAACAGAAATACTATTGTAGAATATCATAAGTAACATTTGCATTTTAAAATCGGATATTTCACATATGCGGCAACCTAATACTTATATCGAGTCACATGGACGTACACGCTGTCGCAACAAAACGGTACAAACAGTCTTGCGATCTTTAATTCGGTCCGACGCTTACATTTCTGATGCAATTTGCTGGTGTAAGACCTTCCTGCTTTCAAGACAGCCGCGTAATGCTATGTCCCACACGGGACGTATTTTCTCAATGCATTCGACTCGACTGCACCGAAAGATTTCTAGATATCGACTCGACTGTTTATTCCTTCTCTAATTCCTGCTAATAGTATCATACGAATACATTATGCGAATATCATGTATTCACAAGAGTGTTGGAAAATTTTTCTTCTCTTCCATTAATTAAACACTTAGTGTTTAAAAATAATTGTGTCAAATAATTTGAATGTTAATTGGTTATATTTGCGGAAAAGATTGGTTATTTGTCGATATACGTTGTTCCTTTATTTCTGTACGGGTTCTCTCCCAATATGGGATACAGTGACACGAAAAAACGTTGATAATTTACACATAGCAAGTACGATGAAAATTTAATTCACAGTTATTTCGGATCTTTTGAAACATCACAACATTCAGTATTTTTCAGACGTAAAATTCTCTTGATAAAGTATCCAGAATCGGATCGAAACGTTGAGAGAAAAATTTTATAAATTGCAATATTGCTTTGTGTTGTTTCTTTGATCGAACCCGCGCGCCGATATCATAAATTAATTTCTAGTATTGGAAACGTTCGAAAATACGGACGTATCATTTTAATTTTGTTGAAACGGTTGAAGAATGAAAATTCTATTTATTATATGTTATATATTATATTTATAATAATTTTGATTTTGTTTAATAGTCCGGAGTCTACGAACTTGGAAAAATGCTCGGAGGACCCCAAAAAAAGAGGGCCCAAACTAAGACCCAACTTCTACGTTTTTCGCCGGGGGCCCGGAAATTTGACCGTGTCCAAGGACCCAACTAGGCATAACGCGCTACTGGATGTGGAGAGACGCACGTGCCGAACGATTTTTCCGTGAAACCGTCGCGTGTCGACGGTGTTTCGCGATTTTGGGAAACGCGGTCGATCGATCGCTCGCTTCGCCAGTGTTCCACGAGATATCTGGAGGGAGAGGATTGATCGTACAAGCGATTCGTAGTCGTGTAAGAAATCGGACGCACGTTACCAAGCCACCAGCACCAGCAACAGCAGCGCTCCGAACGCGATACCATACTCTAAAATGCTTATTCACCGATACGGAATGAATAATGCGCTGCTAGGCGAAATACGTCGAGACATAAATATTGTATCTAGAACGCTATATATTACCTGTATCGAATACATTATCTAGCTGGTTCTCTGTTCTCCGTTCTGCTAGTTCGTATCTGATTGAGATCGTTGCCATGGGAATGCGTGTACGCGATGCGATCCGATCCGATCCTGTCCGAAGTCGATCCGATCGAACGAGAGACGACGAGACGGATTCAGCTCGACGATCCTCCTCTCTCTCTTTAAAACTTTCATTTTGATTTCGATGGAATCCTCTTGTGTCGATAAAAAGTTTTCAAAGACTTATTTCGCCCTTCCAACGCGTATTGGTTTATGAGTATTCAAGAAACTAGATATTCGATAGCAGTTTCAGTTGTTTGTCAACGAGGACATTAAGCAAATATTAATCCATTTGCATCGCGAAACTCCGACGCGTATTTTTGTGCCTCGAATGCAATTCAATTTATGACTATCCAAGAACGTAGAAAATCGATAGCGGCTGCGCTGTTTGTCAACGTGAACGTTAAGCAAATTTTAACCCATTTGCATCATAAGGAAGAATGAAATGTACCTATCATCAATTTCTGTTTCCACAATGTCCAGGAGAATTTCATAGGTCGAAGGAAATCTTTGCGTTTCAATAATTTCTGTGTTTGCGTGCAATTTTCTTTGAGGAAATGAGTCGAAGTGTACATAAAACTGCACCAGTAAATGAACGCATATTATTAATAATTATTATTAATAAATATCAATAATAATTATTACCAATAATTACTAGAATGTAGTGTTCATCAACTGGTATTTTTTATATTTGTTTATTTAACGTTTAATCAAGAAAAATAATAATTTCATTTTATTCGTGTTCATTTATTTTTGACAAATGAAGTATAGGGAGCCATTTGGCATATATAATTTTTTTTTAATGAAATATGTTCCTGAACAATTTCTTAAATGTTCATTCACTGGTGCAGTTACCTATACATAAAACCGCGGTATACGTAGCGTTACAACCGAACAGTAAGTGGAATAAAGAAATTTTGCTGTACTCGAATTATCGTAAGCAAGTTTATCGCCACTCGGACAACGTCAGCGACCTGTTACCGCGTCCGGTCTCGTTTGCACGTGCGCGCATTTTTCACCGGTGTGTCTCGTCGATTTTGGAATTTCGGTGTCCAATTACCCTCGAACGTTAGAACGATCGCACCGGCGAATTGGTCGATTCTCCGGCGTTTCATTAAAATTATACGAGCTACTTTATCCAGATCTCGAGCGATTTTAGTAACAGCGGCACGAACAAGAAAGCGTGTTTCGCAACTTTCGACCCGGGAACAGTTTCGTAATTTTGAGTAATTTTAAAATGGAAGTCTCCGAAGTGGGCCATTTTGACCGGTTTGGTAGTTCTAGCGTTGAGGCGTACGAGAAAACGTACTGCCACGGGGATTTAGACGACGATTTCGAAGGTATTAAATCAAGTTTAACCTCGTTAAACCATCGTGCGTTCCACGGGGTGTAAAATCTTATCCACTTTCTATTTCCAGATATTGCAAAATGTTCGATCTCTTACTATTTATGTCGGGGGATCCGATTTCCTCTAAACGTGATGTAGTAAAACTAATCCGATTGGTCGATCGGATTCTTTGTCAGCGGGGACAATGAATCAACGTGTCAATTTTTATCCAGAGTGTAAAAATTTCGAAAATTTTGCCGATTTCTTAACGATTTTAACCCTTAGCAGTCGAGGACAGAGTCACCCCAAAAAATTACCACCGACTGCGTGTTCTCAAATTCTTTCAGAGATCCTATTATTTTCTATTCCATGTAAGTGTTGGATTATTAGTAATGATAATGCAACTGCCAGTGCAAAAATGAATTTTGTGGTCCATAAGAAACACTGTTTCTCTTGGATAGAGTAGTAGAGCAGATGTCACCGGACCCATGGGCCTGTTATTCGTCGTACTCAAGGGCCTGAGCCATAAACTATGGAGGCTGGGGTTTTTCCTTAAAATCAAGGGGGCGGCAGATTTTCTCTTCCGCCCCTATAACTTTCTTATTTATTTTTTACACTTCGAGTCCGCTAGCCGAACAGTCAAGTCCGAACAGTAAACCCATTAATATAATTAATATAATAATTTTCTAAGCCCATTTCCCAATAGTAAGTGCATAAAATCCGCAGTCGACATATATCAGTCTTCAGTTACGTGCACAATTAAGTTACTTGTTCGCTATAGGAATTTAGTGCTCGGTTCTGAGGTAGGCAATATGTCGACATTCGTCCTCAAAGGTTTAATTACTGTTTCAAACCTCTCGAATTTCGCGAGTCGTAAGCTAATTTGATGGATTCGATCTGGTAACGCAAATATTAATGTTCAATTTTGAACAAGTAATTCCATGGCCCAGATAAATCCAGCGAACACGTTGATCAAGCGCTGTGATCCACGGAAAACGGGTCCGTTTCGACCCAGGTTAACACGCAATCTATACGAACCTCGAATATTCAAGGTTCAAATACACTTATCTTTTGTTGGAATATCTGCTTTCAAAAAACAAGTTGTGTTGATAAAGATACTGAAAGGGTTCTCTGTTTTATCGAGCCGCAGGCTAGAAACCGATAAGGTGTAATTTATCATTTCGAAGAAGGTCTGAGTAATCAAACTTTGGGCAGCTTTATTTTTAGTCTTTCTTCGAACTGACCCAATGGAGGAGGTCCAAGATTTTTCTCCCATTACAATTTGCACTTTACTTCGATTCACTTCTATTCCTGTTTTGCAAATAGAAATTTGCATTGACATTTCCATTATCTTCTATTTAAACGCGGGGATCGGGCGGGCTTAAAGGTCCCGTGCACAACTGCGTGCGCGCGACACTGCTAAAAATTACATTTACAATTACATTTACAGACAGTTGATTTTTAAATAATAATTATCTTGTAACACTAAGCAAGTAAGTAACGGTTCTTTTGTTTTCTTGTTCCTTTTGTGGTTTCACAATATATATATTTTATTTTTCATTATTAATTTACAGACGCAATGTTGCTGTTGGTTCTCTTGAAAATGCTCGAAACGTTGAGAAACAATATTGTGCTAATTTGCAAATAGGTACGCCATTACGATCGACATTATTTAACATTTACTGCAAGAAATATTTGTCACAATTACTTCACGTTACAGGATTACCGAAACTCCCGGAAACCAGCATTACAGTCACTTTTAATCGAGTTACAACAGCCTTGCAGTCTCACGTATGCAGTTGTGTACAGGATCTTTAAGCTCGTCCTTGTTCCTGAATTGGCCGGCGACCAATACCAACTTACATCCTTCCACGGACACGCAAAACTACAGTCAGAATTCCCCGTACTACTTCGCCGATAGTTTTTCCACGAGTATATCTCGGAAACAGAACCGACGTGCAAAGCAAACAGTCGTTGAAAATATCGATTTCTACACATATCCAAAAATCATTGATACTCGAGAAGCAGGTTCTGCAGGTGTACCCGAGAAGTTGTCCATTCGACTTTGCGGCCTAGCAAGAACGCACTGGTTCTGTTGCGAATGCAATTTTTAACGGCGTCCACGTTACCCGCGTTCCTTTTGTCGATCGATCTCTCGAATAGGGAGACAGAGAGAAAGGGAGGGCGCGAGAACGAGGGAGAAAGGGAGACTAGCTGCTGCGACTGTGTCGGGGTGGGGCGCGAGGAAACGTAATCATTTGCAATCCCGCGTAGAACCGCTTTGAAACTCCACGAAGGAATTTATTAAAGTTTGACTAAGTCGCTTTACAAAGTTTCACCGGTGCACCGAGGCATCGTGGCATCGAGGCAGCGGAGCGGGAGCGGTGCACGGGGCTTGCGAGAGAGCTTGCGAGGAACGAGAAGAGAAGAGACGAGACGATGAAGAGAAGAGACGAGGGGCTTGGTAGGAGAAGAGGGCCCTGTGCCGACGGGGGTTGCGAGGGGCTTTGCGAGTGCACTGCTTCGGGGGGCTGCGAGGGGCTGCGAGGGGGTTGCGCGCGAGGCGCCGCGAGAGATCGGGGCTACGCCGCCGGTGGGAGAGCCGGCAGAAGCGAGGAGAAACGACGAGAAACGACGAGGAACGACGAGATACGAGGAGGAACGACGAGGAAGAGAGAGGGGAAACGGAGGGGAATCCTCTCGAAGAAGCGGGACGAGCACTGGCGAAGGTGGCGAAGGTGGAGGTTCGAGAATGAGAACCGTGGCGGGGGAACCGAACGCGTGATGGGAGCAGCGGGGGTGGTGGAGAAGGGGATGGGCAAAGACGGGAAACGAAAGGAGGAGAATGAGGAGGTGGGGGTGGAGGCGAGGGTAGAAGAGGCATTGGCGTACGCGAAACGGCGAAGGGAGGCGAACGAGGTGAAGCGGCCGAGGATGGAGGGACGGACGCGGATAGACGGGACGTTGTGTAGTGGGTGGTGGGTGACGGGTGATGGGTGGTGGGTGGCAGGTGACGGGCGCAGGGCGGAGGGCGAATATAGCGGAGGGTGGAGGGCGGAGGGTGGCCGAGTGGTTCGCGGTGGAGAGAGGCTCCGGGGGTGGGGAGCGCGGAACGAGGTACGGGGGCCAGGGGGGACGGGGAGAATGAGGAACCCGAGAGGAAGGGGCAAAGTTACTTTCCCAGAGAAATAAAAGTTAATGGAGTTCCCTACCTCCTCGCCCCTCGTACTTCCATCGTCTTTTTCTTCTCTCCATCTCTTCGCCCCGTCGTACAACTTTCACGAAAGTTATTATATCTTAATTTACTATTGAGCATTATCTGAAATTTCTCCTACGTTTCCGTTTCAATGCGATAGAATGCGTCAGGAGGTACAAAGAAACGGTATATCCATCGAGGCCGAAACACCACGGCCCTTCCTTCCTTCCTTCCTTCCTTCGTTATCTTTTCCATGTATACACGCGGGCCCTCTGCACGTAACCAGGCGCTGATAGATCGAAAGCCCTTTTCGATGAAGATTACTACTCTTTCGACTCTCCGTGTTCTGCCACTAGTCGAAACGCGAGGTCGTAAATCTCTCATACGAATTAATATCTACACACGGCCTCCTACATTTCACGGTGGCAAAGATAATTAAAATGTGCTCGTAGCGTAGCAACCTGGTTAATTGATAATGCACATAACAACTTAACCCCTTCGGAATGAATATATTCGGTCTGATTGATTATACGAAATCCTCGATAATCTGATTGATTATTGACGTTACGTTAATCCGGATATTGAACGGTAAGAACAGCATTTTCAGAGGGGAATCGTCCAGTAGATCGTTTATGAGAATCGCAAACGGTGTCGTAAACGAAGCACAAACGTACTACGGACTCTCGAATGCCCGAGCGACCGTTTCGTTTTGTGTAATGTCAAGATCGTGAACTGGAGAATTCCAAGACGCCTTAACCCTTTAAGGACACATTGAAAATAATCTCTTGATGATTTAGACTTTTTCATATTTTCCCTAGAGCTGTCTTCGAAAATCCTCTAAAACAATTTTTAAATATTCCTGTTAGTCCGAGGGGTTAATATAATAGTTGGTGGTCCCTGTTGCGTATCAATGAAGAGCGAGGGAGTCACGGTGGCCGAGAAAACGTGCGAATTTTCGGGTTTCCTCGGGCGTTTACGCGCGGCCAGCGGCGAACCGCATGGCCAGGTGTGACCCAAGCTACCTGCGTTCAGAGTATGGCCACGTGTTTCGGATTACCATCGAGTAAATGAGTTATTTGGTCAGTGAAAAAGTTCGTGCCTGATTTCGTATAAAAGCACAACAAAAATATTGTCGCCTCAGTCGCTATTCGAGAGCGGAGGGTTGACAGTTAATAGTGAAAACATTCGTGCCTGATTTCCTATAAAAGTGCAACAAGAATAATTTTTATTGTTGTCTGAAAGTCGCTATTCGTGAACAGAGTGTTAACAGTTAACAGTGAAAAAGTTCGTGTCTGATTTTCCTATAAAAGTGCAACAACAATAATTATATTGTCGCCTCAAAGAGTCACTATTCTAGAGCGGAGGGTTGACAGTTAATAGTAAAGAAGTAAGTGCCTGATTTCCTATAATAGTGTAACAAGTTAAGAGTGTAAAAGTTTATAATAGTGTAACAGTTAATAGTAAAGAAGTAAGTGCCTAATTTCCTGTAATAGTGTAAGAAGAATAATTTTCATTGTCACCTCAAACTCGCTATTCTAGAGCGGAGTGTGAACGTTCCATCCGGAGACAAGAAATATTAACCCTTAGCACTCGAATGGCGTACTATTATTTAAAATATTATTTACATTATCAGATATGTCGTTATCTAACCAATTACTAAACATTTAAATATTGTATGAGGTATTATATCAACCAAATTTCATATCAACCAAATTTTAAAAAAATCACAGAGAATGGAAATATTCTATTGTAGAAGAAACGTTTGATTTTCTAGTGCGAAGGGTTAATCTTCTTCTCGATTCGACAAGTAGCACTTGCTCCGAGCGTCGCGATATCCATACAAACCGTGTTTACGTAAAATTGTTACGTCCATTCTATTAATCTCGTTTCACGTCCTTCCGGGGGGATTAATAATTGAAAAGACACCCGGTTAAAAGGTTAATAATGCACAATTGACCGGCTTTTGGCGATTCCGGACTTCAGCTAGCTTCGTAACGCTGCAACCTCGCTGGACGCCACAGTCCCGATATCTCTGGTGCGCTTGCGACGAATAAGACCTATTCTATAATACTTGACTATACTTTTAGCTTCGTCTTTGTACCACGCGCGCACACACAGACCGATAGACACACACATATTTTGCACGTACACGATTATACAGGTACAAGGAATGGCGCACGTACGCTGATATATAACGTATAATAGTATAGATGTAAATATGTATATGCGTCTACACCGATCGCTCCGCTCCATTCCATTCCATTCCATTCCACTCCACTCCACTCTCCCTCATTTTCTTTGGCCGTTTCCCACCTCCTTTTTTTTCATTCCCGTTCCCATTTCATATTCCCGGTTCCGTCCTCTTTCCTCCTTCCCCAGTTCCCGTTCACCTCCCCCCGCTGCGTCTCGGCGCGGCGTTCCGTCTCCCGAGTCACCCCCTTCCCGCGCTTTGATTTACAGCCATAAGTTGTAATATTTGCGCCACTATTGTATGGTAATACGCGTAGCAAAAAATATGTTAATGGTTGCCATAAAGAAGATATACAGCGGTACATATGTATTCTATTTCGCGGTATGTACTCCGCGGACGTGGACCCGGAGGCCCGCCCTCCTCTCTCTCTCTTCTCCATCTCGACTTTTTCGTTCGCCGACTCTCGTCTTTTCGACATTCGGCCACCATTTTGCCTCGCGTCGTTCGAATTCGCGAAACGATTACAGGCTTTCTCAGGCTCCGTTCTAAACCGGTGGCGGCAGCCCTTCGAAGAGACACCAGGGGGATCGACGAGCGAGAAAAACGATGGTCAATCTCCTCGTAGATCAAATCCAATTTTCTCGGATATAGACTGGCCCGTTATATCCACGGCCTCTCTTCTCTCCTTTCGTAGCCGGCTGCCCGTTGATAGCAATACCATCGATGGAAATGCCGGTATTCGAACACTGCGACCGTATCGTTCGTAAAGGTATCGGAACCGCCTCCACCCTCGTCCTTTGCCTCCTCGATCCCTACCCTTTTCCGACAACCACCCTCCCCTCCCCTTCCACACCCTCGCCCACTACCCTCCTCTGTCTTCCATAACTCGAACAATTCCAATAGTCGTTAATCTGTCGGAAACTTTTGGAAAACTTGCCGTTATTGCAGGTACAGGGGCGGGACTATGCAAGTCGGATCAGCGGAAAAGTAAAAAGCGAGCAAAGATGAGAGAGAGAGAGGAGAGACCTACGGAGAAGGGAGAAATGGATGAGGTGATCGGCGGGTACCGGCGAAGAAGAACCATAGTCGGTGGTGCTCTGCTCGCGGAGAGGGCTGCTACGGGGGTGGCGAGACGCAACGGGGGGAGCCCTCGCAGGGTAGATTCCGCGCGGAGATGCGACTCGAGGAAGAGAGAGAGAGAGAGTTGGCGGAGAATACGGGGGAGAATACGAAGGGTGGGAACCGGTGTGCCGAGGTAAGTTAAATAAACTTGTTTAGTTTCGCGGAAACTTCTGCCCGGCCATTGTATTCGACTGCCTCGCTGCAGAGTTCGCACCAAAACTTTCGAATACGAACGAACTCGGTTCTCCGTTACGCTTTATTCGCTTGTTTTGCCAAGTCGCTACCTTACGGGTACCTACCCCTCTCTTCCTCTCTGCGTATATATTCTCTCTCTCTCTCTCTGTCGACGCACCTTTCCGTCCGGCTTCGGCGATCTTCGCTGTCGATCGAGTCGGCGAATCGATACGGAAACGTTTCTCGAACGACTCTATACTTCCCGACGGCAGGCTCCGTAACCGTTTCACGAGTCCCTCGACTACATAGGGTAACTGCACCAGTGAATGAACATTTACGAAATTGTTTGGGATGATATTTTATTTAAAAAGAAATATGTGAATTTAAGGAATCTCGGATATGCCAAATGGCTCCCTATACTTCATTTGTTGAAACTAAATGAACACAAATAAAATGAAATTATTATTATTTTTCTTTATTAGACGTTAAATAGAAAATATAAAAAATAGCAGTCAAGGAACGCTACATTCTAGTAATTATTGGTAATAATTATTATTATTATTGATATTTATTAATAATGATTATTAATAAATATACAAAAGCGTTCATTTACTGGTGCCCGTTTATTCACTGCTGCAGTTAACCTTGACACGATTGGTCCCAAAACATTCGCTCTTGTGGACCAGGATTTTTTACAATACCAGAATAAATCAGTACTAATAGTTTGCTATAATCAGTTACCATGATAATCCAAAAAACATTCGCCCTTGTAGACCAGGATTTTTTTTAGAATACCAGAATAAGTTAGTACTAAAAGTTTGCTATCATCAGTTACCATTATAACCCAAAAAATATCCACCCTTGTGGACCAGGATTTTTTAGAATACCAGAATAAATTAGTACTAATAGTTTGCTATAATCAGTTACTATTATAATTAAAAAAACATTCGCCCTTGTAGACCAGGATTTTTTTTAGAATACCAGAATAAATTAGTACTAACAGTTTGCTATAATCAGTTGCCATTATAATCCAAAAAACATTCGCCCTTGTGGACCAGGATTTTTTTAGAGTTCCAAAATAAATTAGTACTAAAAGTTTGCTATAATCAGTTAACCCTTTCGAGACTAATGCAAATTGGTACCGTCAGGTTCGTGCTATAAAGCCTCGTCCAGAAAGGATTTTTTTCGGTCACAACTTGAGTCTGCATTTTTTAAAAATGCTCCTTTAAAAGCTAATATTGACGAAGTAATTTCAACACTCTGTAGGATTTTTTTAGAATACCAGAATAAATTAGTACTAATAGTTTGCTATAATCAGTCAACCCTTTCGAGACTAATGCAAATTGGTAACGTCAGGTTCGTGCTATAAAGCCTCGTCCACAAAGGGTTTTTTTCGGTCTTAACTTGAGTGTGCATTTTTGGAAAATGGTCCTTCAAAAGCTAATATTGACGAAGTAATTTCAACACGCTATAGTAATCGAGCACAGTGCAGGAATCGACCTTCTCCACCGAACCGACGAGTGTAGCTGATCAGGAGCTTTCCATGCCAAATAACGACGAGAGCTGCCAGTCGGCAACTATCGAGAATCGAAGCGTTTAATAATAACCAATTGTTCGGTGAACAAAACTGCCGAGTTTCCGTGCTAGTCACTGTCCTATAAAATCCCGAAAAAAATGAAACTTTCTAGGCACATTATTGCCTCTGCAAGCGAATTGCAAGGGGTTGAGAACGGTCTTCCGTGCACGGACACACAGAAAAAGGAGCCCTCGCGCGTGGGCTTTCGTCTGTCATCTTTGTGAACGATACGCTGTGTGCTACAGTGGGTCGTTTGTTGTTTTCTCATTGAAAGCCGCGTATATTATATGCTTATACGTGTGTACACCATGACAAAGCTATTTTTTTTTAAACATTTTTCATGCAACGGCGTATAAAAATGTTACAACGTCGTTTACGCACAGTCTCGCGGAGTGCCTCGGCGTACCGCGATCTCGTTGCAGCTAAAAGGTTGTATTATACGGATAGTTGTGCTGTAATATAATTATTAGACTACGTATTTCGTGTTTACGACAAACCGCGAGGTTGAAAATGACGGAGAGGAGTTTCGGAACACGTCGATGCATCGTTTCTGAGTTATTAAATCGATTAAATCACGGTTCGTCATTCTTGGAATTGACTTTGCAAGTTCGCAATTCTATTAGTAGACCGGGGTTATTTATTTATTCACGAGAAAAAATTGAATAGAGGAAATTTCAAATAGTGTCGAGCTAAAAGAATTGATACATTATTTTCTATCGGGTTACCAGTTTAACAAAGTCTTTCCAAACGGTGTGCCATCAATTATGAGACCGCTATGTAACAATTTTCAGAACACAGACCGAAGCTGTACAAAATACAAACGACGTTATCCTAATCTCGGTGTTCCTGTTCGAGTAGGGTGCGCGCTAAGCGTGAGCACAGCTAATTAGGGAAGCTATGCGCAGAACGGGCGAGACACAGGGTACCATTTGGGGTTACGGATTCTGATGACGGTGGGGAATAAAGCTCGGAGTCGATAGCGATCGAGAGATCTTGGTCTTTTTACCTCGCCGAGTCCCGAAAACCGAATTCGACTTGGATTTTGACTTGGAATCGGATCGGGAACGAAATCGGACAAAGTGCCCTCGTCGCTAGTGTGGCAGCGGACCGAATGGCTTATTGATTTAACGAGAAAGAGAGAGATAGACAGACACGGGTAGAGCGAGGAGGAAAGGAGGAGAGTAAAAGAGAGAGAGAGAGGCGGAAGAGAAACAGGAGGAAACCGAGCACGGGGAAGCTCGGCGAGGTTCGAGGCAGTTAGGGGGAGGTTGGAGGTGGTTGGAGGCGGTCGGGGGTGGTCGTGGGGTCGCGAGCAGGAGATCGAGGGAGGCACGGGGGGTGGGGAGGTTAGAGGCAAGTCTGGGAGAGGGTACAGAGAGGAGATGAGTAACGCGGAATAGGCTAGGGGAGGGCTCGCGGGTTCGCTGGCTCGCGAGGTCGCCAGCGATGGATGGAGTAGGGTAACGCGAGGTAAGGTAGGGTAAGGTAGGGTAAGATAGGGTCGGGGGCCGGAGAACAAGGGAAGCGGTTGCCAATAAGGGGTCGCGTCGAGCAGAGCAGAACAGAGCCATGCCACGACAACCCACGCCTGCCGCGCCGGCAAACAGACCCGCCGAAAATGCCATGAAAACGACCAACCACCGCCAAACATACAGTTGTCATTGTTAACACGTTGACTGCTGTGGTAGTCACCAGTGACCGGCGGCTGACTTAAGAACCAATGTCATAATACACGTTTGTCATGATATACAGAGTGTCTCAAAATTCCTTCAACATCCTAAATGTGAAGGTTCCTAAGATCATTCTAAGCAACATTTTCCTTTGCAAAAATTTCATCCGTAGCTTCTTTAAGGAGTTATTAACGAAAACATACAGCGACCAATCAGAGCGCGACCTAGACGCGTGTTGGCACAGTCCGCCAATCGACAGATGGCGCGTCGGGCAGACTGTTCCAACACGCGTCTAGGCCGCGCTCTGATTGGTCGCTGTATGTTTTCGTTAATAACTCCTAAACAAAGCCGCGGACGCTATTTTTGCAAAGGAAAATGTTACTTCATATAAACTGAAGAACCTCCAGTTTCCGGATGTCGAAGAAATTTTCACCTCTCAATCTTCAGACACTGTACGGACCACAAGGTGTTAAGTAAACGCAACACGCGTTAATCTCGAAGAGACACTAAATGCGATTATACGATCATACCAGCTTACCTAACTGTTCTATCATAATTGTACGAAGCCGTCAACTCCCCGACTATGTACGCCCGAGTTCCCTGAACTCGGAGACTCACACCCCATGGGTTGCGCCGATACTTGTGAGACTGACGTAGCCACTTGGCACACACAACGGCCCTAAGGTTTCAATTCTTGCCCATAACTATTGCGCCATTCTTGAAAGTCCAGCAAGTCCTCGTTCATCGAACTCGCTATGTCCGTTCTTTACGCGAGCCTCGTTCGTTTATATGTATAAACATGAGAATGACGTTGGCACTTGGGACACAATGGCCATAAGGTTTCAATTCTTGACTATTGCTCCATTCTTGAAAGTACAGCAAGTCCTCGTTTATCGAACTCCCGATGTCCATTCTTTACGCGAGCCTCGTTCGTTTATATGTGTAAACGTGAGAATGACGTAGGCATTCGGCACACACAATGGTCCTAAGGTTTCACTTCTTGCCGATAACTATTGCGCCATTCTTGAAAGCACAGCAGATCCTCGTTCATCGAACTCCCGATGTCCATTCTTTACACAAGCCTCGTTCGTTTATACGTATAAACGTGTTTATTAGTGGGAGAATCGCAACAAAAACATCCGCTCCGAACTCGCGAGCCCGTATCCATGCAGAGAGCAATTTCAAAGGATCCGTTGCGTGCTCGAATATTTGTCGGTGCACCGCGAACGTCCGCAAAGTAGCGTATTCGATTGGTCATTGGCCGATCAACAAGTGGCTCATGATTTTGTCAGTGGCTTTGCGACCCTGGCCCGTTGGCCGACCCGCCGACCCGTAGAGCCGACCAACGGTGCGGCGCGTTGCGTCCCGTACGTCCGTCTGTCCACCTCCGGTTATACCTCCGCTACCCCGTTATCCGTTACCCGCCTGCGGTTTACCGCTGAAACACTCGCGTCGGTACGTTCCCCGCTTCTGTGACTCTCGCCCCGAGCGCATTATCCGTTCATAGTGTTTCATACCGTCTCGCAGTTCATCGGTTTCCCAATCTCGCGAAACCGTGAAACCAGGAATCACAAATCGGCCGCGATTTACCCGCATAGCTGATCGATCGACGCGCCGGAACTAGGACATCGCTGATTCCACGTGTCCGGTCGAAATTCCTGAGACCTTCCGTTCGAGCATTAGGCTCCACTCATACGGAGCGCTGACTTCCGGGAGAGTCAACGCCAGATGTCATCGAATTCGAGAGCAGGTTGACGGGTCCCTGCCGTGCGTGCAAGGCAAATAGGTTCCCTTGGGCCTGTTTCTCGTGTACCCCTCCTGTATGCGAATAGTGGGCCAGGAGGTTGAGAAGTCTCGCTATAGAAGGAGGAGGAAGAGGTCATTTAAAAGGCCCTGTGCTGTGGAGGTTTAGCAGGTATCGCGATAGAATGCTCCTCTGAAAGATCCGGTGTGCCTTAAGGAAGCGAGGGGTGGCCGATCCACCCTTCCCCGACAAACTCATTTACTACTACTAGAATACGCCCTGGCAATGATAACCCCCCCAAATTCATCTGATAGGGAGCCTTTATTATAAAGACAATAATAGTTGGCGATTTTCATCCAGAAAACGGGTTTCGCGCCGATTTATACTATCCGCACCGATCAGACATTCTTTAACCCTTATGCGGAGAACTGGGCACATGGTCACCCACTTTCAATTTCTTTTTATAATATATCGGTGTCCTTAAATCATTTTAATATGTGCTTAGAATTTTTTTATCAGGTTTAATTATAATACTAAATTAATACCCGCGGTATAATTATTATAAAAAACGGAGCTTAGCACATGTTTCAGTTACATATTTACCACCATGGACGGAAACTCAGTTCTCCGTAACTCCTTATTATTAAGTTAAAAATATTTGTATTTTCGTTGCCACAGCAAGTACGTATGTTATAATTTCTTTTTTTCTGCGTGAATTTTACATAGCTCTGCTGCAATATAGATTTTCGAGATTCACTGAAAATGTATTATTTTTCAGGCGTAAAAATGTATCTTTCGAAGATGATCCACATAGGGATGGAAATGTCGGATTAAATTAATTTGCAAACTTGCTGTTAGTCTATAAATGATCGGACCCTGCGGCGAAATCACAAAATTTAGTTTTATCTGTTCGTATCGGTAACTCGCGATTCGTCGGTTTCCAAATCTCGTCGGATCGGGAAGAAAAATGACCCGTCGAGCGCCTAACCATCGAGAGACAATCTCATTGCAGAGATTATCCCCTCGCGAGTTATCCTCGTTGAACGCAGGAGAACTACCCGAGCCCCGTCAAAATCACGGAGTTTTCAGTTAGTTTTTCGATTCCGCGAGTCTCTCTCGGGGTTCCGGCGACGTGTTCCTCGGGAATCGCCTACACGTTCGTCCGTGCGGCGCGCGCGGCACACTTTCTCCGCGAAACGGCTTATCTACGCACGAAAGAGAAAGCAAACGCAATCTTTCAGCGACCAGCACACGTTGTTCCCACTCTTGCTTCTCTCGTACCAAGAGAAAAGAGAGACAGAGAAGGATTAGACGCTAGCGAAGATGGGGAAAGTTTCTAGCGAACCGAGCCGAATGGCGATAAGCGAATTCAATTATACAGAGTGTTTTATAAACGCGCGTCGTACCCGTTTCGTTCCCAAACGTTCCCAGTTCGTTCGTTGTTTCGCGAATACCTTGTTTGTCGTGCGCGTATCTACATGGAAACCGCGTTCCTTTTGTTTCGAAGATGAAACGCGCAGGGGAATGGAAATAAAGGAGTGCTTACTAGAGCTGTGACTTGTGAGATAACCGGGTACCCAGGTAAACAAACATTACTCGGATACCCGGGTACTCGGGTAAACAAAAATTACCCGAGTACTCGAGTATCTCATGAGTACACTGCGGGTCTTTATGCAAAATAAAAATTGTTTGCATCAATAGGAAAAAGCAGACGATATATTACGATTACTTATTTTCTTGAACGATTTGAATAAATTTAAATTAATATATTAACGTGTTCTTTTAATTTCATTATTGTTTTAAATTGCACAAAACTATTTATGACTTATGTCTCATGAGATACCCGGGTAGTTTTGCTCTAGTTACAGTAACCGCGCTTGGTAACCCGGGTTACGGTTCGGATTAGGCGTTGGTTAGGATCCCTGGCTAGCACACTGATGTATTCCGCGTTCGGGTACACGTTGGAAACCTCGTGGAACGATTAGCCGCGATCGGCAAATATGTAGCTAGAAGGCAAGAAAAAACAAGCCGGAAGGTTACGGTTCAGGAGTAGCGATACGTCGACCTTGAAATCGTACACTCTCTCTCCTGTCTCTCCCTCTCTCTTTCCGTGTAACCTAGAACCGCTCTCCCTGGTCGGACAGTAATTTTCATCGAGCAAAGAAGCTATTACATAGGATAGGTACATAGAGTAAATGATAGGTTTAACTATAAAGACAGCGGGGGGCCCAGAGTTGAGTACAACCGTGATCCTGACTGCTCGCAATAACATCTAGGGACGGCTATTTGGGTTTAGTCCTAGTGAGTCGGACATTCGCCATGCTCATCTTCGGCGATAGGGATGATTACCCATAAGGGATTTCCCCAAATTAAAAACAAAGGACATCGATTAATTTAATAAGGGTGGTTGCGATTTAAATGGTGGTTTAGATTTAAAGACAACGGGGGCCCAGTTGATCCTGAGTGCCCGCAGTAACGTCTAGGGACGGCTATTTGGGTTTAGTCCTGTGAGTTGGACATTCGCCATGCTCATCTTCGGCGATAGGGATGATTATCCATAAGGGATTCCCCAAATTAAAAACAAAGGATATCGATTAATTTATTAAGGGGGGTTGCGATTTAAATGGTGGTTTAGATTTAAAGACAACGGGGGCCCAGTTGATCCTGAGTGCCCGCAGGAACGTCTAGGGACGGCTATTTGGGTCTAGTCCTGTGAGTAGGACATTGGCCATGCTCATCTTCAGCGATAGGGATGATTTTCCATAAGGGATTTCCGCAAATTAAAAAAAAAGGACATTGATTAATTTTTAAGGAGGGTTGCGATTTAAATGGGAGGTTTAGATATAAATACAGCGGGGCCCAATTGAATACAACCGTGATCCTGACTGCTCGCAGTAACATCTTAGGGACAGCTATTTGGGTTTAGTCCTGCGAGTCGGACATTGACCATGCTCATCTTCGGCGATAGGGATGGTTATCCATAAGGGATTTCCGAAATTAAAAACAGGATAGGTACATAGGATATTCACGGCGCGAGGAGAGGCTCGAAAGAGACTAACCTTGTAAGAGAATTGGTCGAACATTCTGCAGACGTCGACATCGTTGCCAAGGATCGTGTAACCGGAATCCATGCTGTCCCGGCGCTTCTTCTCGCTGCCTGGAACGAGGCTTCCGTCAATGAAAATCGCCCGCGGAAACGCGCATCGACTCTCGCGACGAGCCAGTACCGAACAAACTGATCGCGATTGCACCGACGATGCCGTCGCTCATCTTCTCGCGACTTCTGCGGCCGGGCACCGGCTCTCTGACAGCTCACTGGTCTCTTGGCCACCCTCTTCGCACCTGGGTCTCTTCCGGCGTCGGCTTGTCCCGCTCGCGAGAGACGTGCACCTAACGAAACCCGGCCACCCACGAGACTCTCGCTTCACGACCGAAACGAATCACGTCTCACGATCGACGAGCATCATCGGGATCGACGATCGATCCCTGAACGCCGAACTACAACGACTCTAAACGTTACGATCCCCCGTTTCTTGCACGATATCGCAATTCGTAATACCCAAGACAACTACTCTCTCGAAGAAGAAAAAAAAAGAAAACGAACCACTCTCGCGACCGGCAAGTATACAATCGTTTTGTTAGTCGTCGATTTATACCGCGTCGACGATTCCTCGTCCGTCGAGCAGCTCGCAAACGTGTTGCCGTTTCCTCCGTGGAAGCGTACCGCGGCGAAAAATGTTCAACCGTATCATCGTGCGCGCTCGAACTTTCCCTTTGCGGATTTCACGGAGTTGTCACGGATCTCTCTCCCGAAAGTATTTCAGTGTGTCCAACACCGAGAAGCCGTCGATCGATTCGGCTTGCGTTTCACGCACGACGTTGCTCCTCGTGCAGGCTCATCACTGGCGAACGACGTGGCGAGAGAGGTACGTACGCGCTTATCGTGTGCGTTGCGTCAGGTTATCGGCGTTCGTGCCAGCTCGACGATCCTCGGGAGCGAGCACCGAGAGTCACCGAGAAAGATCGCAGAAACCAACGGTGTGCGCGCGGGGACCGGTTCCCTCGAGAGGAAAACGGGCCGAAAGAGAGAGAGAGACCCGAACCCACGTGGACGAATCGCGTTTTATCGTAATCGTCCGCGGTCGTCGCCACCGCACGAGCCCGATTCCATTTCCTTCTAACCAGCTAGCACCGACTGCGATCGCGAACTGCGCACCGGTACCGGTACCGGCAACATCGACGCTGAGAGCGAAAGCAACCAAGTTATTCGTGACGTTGGCGGCGGTGGTGGTGGTGGTGATGCCTCCTCTGCCTCTCTGCCTCTCTCGCTCTCTCTGCCTCTCTACCACCTCTGCCACCGCCGCCACCGACGCCGTTTCCACCTCCACCTACAACTACAGCTTTTACTCCGCTCTCTGTCCGTGCCACCATCGCCACCACACAGCCCCGCCGCCGTCTACGTCAACGTCGGACGCGCGCTCTGTCAATGCTAGTGGTTGTTGCAGCAACGCCGAAAGGTGGGGTAAAGACGATGCAGCCCGGCAAAGATGGAGATGACGGTGACTGTAACACGATGGTAACGATGACGTTTTACGAACTTACTATTTTTCTATGAAATTTTGTGATTTTGTCGCACGGTTTCAGGGTTTATAGACTAACAGCAAGTTTGCAAATTAATTGGAGCATCTTCGATGGATAGATTTTTTCGTCTGAGAAATAATACGTTTTCAGGGAATTTTAAAACCTACCACCATGGACGAAAACTCAGTTCTTTGTGACTCCTTATTATTAAATTAAAAATATTTTTATTTCCGTTGCCACAGCTAGTGGTTGTTGCAGCCACGCCGAAAGGTGGTAACACGATGGTAACGATGACGTTCTACAAACCTACAATTTTTTTACGAAATTTTATGATTTCGCCGCACGGTTTGAGCGTTTATAGACTAACAGCAAGTTTGCAAATTAATTTAATCTTGACGTTTCGATCTCTATGTGGAGCATCTTCGATAGATACAATTATTTCATTTATTTATTATAAACGGTATGAAATCCTTTTACAAAACTGTTTACAATGACAAAGAAGAAAAAATACAAGACTACTCCTTTAACAACAACAAAAAAGGGACATGCACAATCGACATGGTACCATCATACAATCAGTTGTATTTGAAAATTTAATAAAGAATTGGTGAACAAAATCAACACGATTATAAATAGTGCAAGATTTTGCAATAATGCGATTTAATGGATTACAATGGGTACCATGGATACTGTCACGGTTTTATAAAAAAAATAACGAGATGTGTAAAGAAATGAATAAGCCTCATTCAAAGTTACCAGTTTTTTAATCATCGTGCTCGGCAGTTAAAAAAACATGGTCTGAACACAGTACTAAAATCATAATAAAAAGAATTGAACTGAAAAAGGACCTCTCGTCCTGCAAAGCTATCTCTTTACCAAAAGGTCTAGTCCCATATTGTTCGACAGTTGTTCTGAAATAAATTCTTACAAATGTGTAAATTAAACTTGTCACAAATCTTCTCAATTTAGCAGCTGTGACAGTTTTATTAAAACAAAAAAAAAACAACGAGATGTGTAAAGAAATGGATAAGCCTCATTCAAAGTTACCAGTTTTTTAATCATCGT
>CM052327.1:7907749-7942508 GCA_028455615.1 Lasioglossum zephyrum
GTAACTTTTTCTAAAAACAAAAATATTACCGTCTTCTATTCTCCTGAAAAATTCGAATGTCCCGCGTTCCACGCGTGCATCGATGGTTGCGGTGATTAAGGGGACGTTGAATCCAACATCACGACACTTACTTTCGTAGGACGTGGAATATTCATTAAATCTATAACCTAAAGAATACAAGGAAAGAACGGTAACTTTTTCTGAAAACAAGAATATTATACCGTGTTCTATTCTCCTGAAAAATTTAATAAGTGAATTATCCGCATGCGCGTCGACGGAGACATTCTATGGCGGTGGACACTCTATGGCACTGTCGCTATCCGAGTGTACCGGCGCTAATCATCAGGGTTTGCCGGTCTGGAGGCGATCGTTACGATGCAGACAGGTAAGTAGAAATTTTCAAATCGATCGGAATTTTAATCCGATTCTAGAGCTTGTCAAAGATTACGCTTCTCAACTTCGTACAAGAATCGAAGTCAATCTCGTTACGACGTTCATCTTGTTCTTCGTACACTTACCGACTTACCGATCGACGGACACGTTGTTCCCGATCAACGACCCGTTACCGATCAAAAATTACGTAAAAATTTCTGTTGGTAGGTTCAAAGACGAGTATTCGAGACCGAACGCGCAGGATACCATAAAAATGCTTTATACCGTGATAAGAAGGTACGTAACAGTGTTGCGACTAATGAAATTACCCACGTAATCGCGATAGGTTTCTCGAGAGACAGAAGAACATTTTCTTCCGTCGGAAGAAGATGTGCCGTCGGTTTCGCCACGGTGAGTAAACGTTGTTCCAATCTCACGATCGACTAATCGACCCGAACGATCCACCGGGTAATGACATCGGAAAATTCAATATTACAAAGATCGAGGGCGACGAAGGAAAACTACTTTGACGGTGGACAGTGTTGATTCTGTATGAAGAGACGAGTGCGGTGTAGTTTGATGTTCCTTCAAACCATTATAATTTCAAACGAATTAGTACTGTGAAAATTGGTGCGACGAAGGTGTCCCGTTCTATGTGAACGTACTTCAGATTTCTTTAAACTTTTAGAACGTTATTGAAATGCACTACAGTGCAGATGAAAGAAGCACCCGGTATAATTATAAGATATATAATGACGAACAACATCTTTATGTAGAAACTGTATTGTGCAATGATTGATTACATTCGAAGTATCAAAAAAGAATTATTCATTTAAACAGTGGAATCGGTAATTATATAGAAAAAGTCTGCGTACTCCAATTTTGATGAAATTTTAATATGTTATAGATTTCGACATTTTGAACAACTTTTTCCTTTTACAATATAGGGGGTCGCTTTTAGTTTCCGAGATATTTGCAAAATACTATTGCTAATACTATATTGAATTTTTCGTATTCCTGCATAATTTAATATATTATATATATATTAATATATTAAATATGGCCTATATATATTAAATGTGGCCGGGTGCTTCTTTCCTTTGTACAGCGGTGTATACACTGTTGCAATTGGTAAAATCTAATTGAAAATTTTTTAACGAAAATCTCTTACCTTATAGAAACGGTGTACTGTGCGGCGTTACTGTGTTGGCTGGTGGTGGCGAACGCCGAGGGCGATGTCGTCCGGAACGAAGACATTTGCGGGCCGCAGAATGGTCGTCGACTGTATCTCGAGCTCGGAGAGAAGGGTATTCTGTACGCGAAGAACGTGTCGTTCGCGAAGACAGAGGCCAGACAGGATGGTTCGCGAATTTACGCGAACAACAGTTCTCACGCTCAGTGCACTCTCGAGCTGGTCACATGCCCGTCCTGCGTGATCATCGTCACCTTTCAAAGCATCTCGCTGTCGCACCACTGCAGCGACGGCAGCGTCACGATGGACAGCCCGTGCAGGTCCACTGTTACCTCTTTAATCATGCTTCTTCACGTAGACTTTACCAAGTATCCTGTAAACTGAAGTCAAGTTCTCTGTGGTCGTAAAAAGTTGTGCAATACTGGAAAAAGCGTTTGTAAAAATTAGTTTAAAAGAACCATACTTAATTTTTAAAGAGTAACACCTACCTTTAATTTTTAAAGAGTAACACTAACACCTTTCATGGCCATTGGTTTAAAAAGTAAGAAAGAGATACAGCCATTTTTTTTAGATGTAAAATTTCAGACTTTGATAATTATTCCTTCGATGATCAGTGTCAAAAGCGATAATTGAGGTCCTATATCTCGGAACCTACTAATGTTGGAAGATTAATGTTTTGTCAATATCGAGACATGATAGCATTTAACAAGTGTACAAAATTACATCTCTCCATCTGCCTCCAGTTCGGAATTACATTCCTCTAAAGAACGTCGAAGTTATTTCTTGTAAAAAGAGGAAGTGCAAGAACTTGGCTGATGCACTACCGTGCACCTAGATTTCATTGAGTCATTCGATTGCATTACCCGGTTGCCGCAAGTCATTCAACTCGTTTCCGTTTGTACAGGTGTGACTACGTGTGGATCTCGGAGCCGCCGTACGAAGACGTGTCAGGGACGCCGTTTTGTGGGCTGTACGCGCCGATCACGTACAGGTCGAGTACGAGGACGCTGTCGATCACGCTTCTCTACAGTGAGTCGAGGAAGCACGCGTTCACGTTGGAGTACACGGCGGAAAGTAAGCGAGATCATAGAGAGTCGTGGTCGATATTGTTTCTGAGACTCTCGATGGCGATAGCAATTTGGTTCCGCAGGGAACAGGTTGCATCTGAGGGGCACGGAGTTGACCGGTCAAACAGCGAAAGGGTTGAACAGCACTGGGGGCGGCATTTTAACGTCCCCGTTCTTCCCTGCTCGTTATCCCCGTGATTTGGGGTTGGAGTATGTGGTCGCGTGCCCGAGCGAGGCACCGTCTTGTCGCATCAGGTTGCTGTTCAGCGATTTCCAGTTGGCCACCGTGTCGATCATGGAGGTGGGTCTTGAGGAATCCCGAAATTTTCAACAACCCGTCTAGACATTCTCTAATTCTCGCAGACTTGTAGCTCCTTAACTTTTCAACCTCAAGCGTAGTAGTTTTTTTCAAATCTGATTCAACGTCGCTTTTTTGAATTCTTCTATGAGAATTATGGTCCGATACACCTGGAAAAACACTTGAGTTCAATGTTCTTATAACTTTGACTTTGAAAAACAATTTCTGACTTTCCATTCTGACTTCCATTGTTAAATGCGATGTTATACTCACCCTTAGCCTGTGAGAATTATTTCGCGACTGGACCTGCAATTAAGATTGAAAGTTAATTTAATTTTTAATATAATTTTACATTGTAGTTTTACGATTGGAACGGTCAAAGGTTGGACGTGAGCAGCGGCGCTAGGTTCCGACCGCCTGTAATTATGAGTTCCGGGCCGTCGTTGCTGATACGGTTCTACGCGAACGGTGGTACCGGGCTCGGTTACAAGGCTTTCTACTCGTTCGTGGTCGGCCACGCGTTCGATAAGTCCGTGCAGCCCATCACCGATTGCGGCGGCTACGTGGAGAATCTCGGCGGTGCTATAACCATGATGGACATGGTCGGGGTCGAGGGTGTCAAGACCTACGACTGCGTCTGGCTGATCAGACCGCCGAAGAACTTTCTGCACGCGAAGACGCACATATATCTGAAGGTGGTTGCGTTCGCGGACATGGGTAAGCTTTTTTTTGTTTAAGGGCGGTGGGGGAATGCTCTTACGCACCCCCCTCCTCCGGTGTTGGTTGGAGAGGGTAGTGTGGGCCTTGGCTCCTCCCTCTGATGTAATTGGGGGATTATCTTTACCTGAAAGTAGTCTAGCACCTATACCCACTAGACCCCCACCGCCCAGGACCTTCGATGGAGGAAGGACCTTTCTTTCACCTCGTTATTTATGACTCGGGCGTTTCCTTATGACTCTTTCTCGCTCCACGCCTATTCTTTGCTTTTCACCTTAACGTGATCCTTTTTTTGTTTAAGGGCGGTGGGGGAATCCTATTACGGACTCCCTCCCCTTCGGTGATGATGGGGGAGGGTTGTGTCTGACTCGGCTGCCCCCTCGGATGTGATTGGGGGAATTGTCTTTACCTTATGTAGTCTATCGCCATACAGACTAAACCCCCACCGCCCAGGGCCTTTTGTGAGGCCCGTTTTCCGTATTCAGGGGGGTTGTACTTCCCGTATCCACTCTTGTTCTTAGCTTTTGGACATGGGTAAACTGTAAAGCGAATACCAGACTGCGGATATTTGTGGAAGATTTCGATAAGCGATTGGTGTACCTGTTCCTTCAGCTGGCAACACGGAGCTGGTGGTGAGGCAGGGTCCAACCTCGGCTCTCTTGCCACTGGAGATCCTGAGACATCCTGCGAGTCAGGTACAGCCTCCAAGGTACAGGGAACACGTTGCTCCCGTGACAAGCGGTTTCCACGTCAGCCTGCGAGGAACCTTCGGCTCTTCTTCTAACCTGGCTATCGCCTATGCAACTTTCAGCTACATGGGTAGGTTTGGGTCAGGCTTTATCATCTGCTCGAGACATTGCTATCTAATTTTCAGACTGTTTCGCCGGCTCCGATTTCCTCTGCCGAAATCACAGATGCATACCCAGCCAGTTGAACTGCGACGGTTTCGACCACTGCGGGGACAACAGCGACGAGCCGGCGACTTGCTTTCGAGGTACAGTAAAGATCCGAATTTGAGAAGATATTTTCGAGATGTTAAGATGTTTAAACGTATGCTATAGCATATGTTGAATGTATGATAAATTATGAATTATGATTCACGTGTAGGTCTTGTTTTAATCAGAATAATGCCAGAAACAAGTCAGTGAAAGCCTCATTAAAAAAATAATGAAAAATAAAGCATTTTCAATTGGCATTACAGTGTTAGAACACGAGAACCATAAATCAGAAAAGCGAGGAAGATTGCGATTCCTGTCCACTCCAAAGAACCACCCCCTGGACAAGAATCAGGGGATTACTGTACCAGCATTTTAGCTCCCAATAATACTGGTGTATTGAAATAAAGTACATAGAAAATGAAATGATACGAATTGAACATACCAAATGAATTTTTTAGATTGGGATGTGGATCCGCAGGACCGGAAATGGCACTCGAACAAGGCGAACTATTACTTCCCGAAGATCGATCGGTACCCGGATCTAAAGACGGCTACCCTGGTGTTTGTCGCGAGCAGCCTCGGGTTGATCGTTCTGATATCCGCGCTGATCGTTCTGCTGTACAAAATGGGGGCCAGGGCTAGGCAACAGAGAGAGTTGCAGTCGAGGTTGCAGACGATCAGCGAGCTGTTAGGTAGGGGTACCAACCGGTTGATCGGCATCGATTTCCCACCGTCACTTTGGACAGTGTTCGATATTACAGACGGTGCTCGAATCGACGAGATCGCGGTGTCCGATGATCCACCGGTCTACGAAGCACCTCCGGGATACGACGAAGTCGTGAAACTGGGTCTCGACTCGGAAATCTTAGGCCGGAAGAAAAGAAGAGCATGCGGGTCTCGGGACTCGCACGGTACGAGTTCTCCGGGTCACGGCTGCTCGTGAGTAGATGCAGTCTATTCTAGATCCGCTAGATCTTTGGTGAAACGACCGGCGCGGAAGAAACCATAAAGAATCCAAGTTCGAATCACGTTTGTCCCAGTTGATCTAATTCTGTCTTTCAGTTTCTACACTTTAACCTCTTTAAGTGGCTATGACGGGTTTGATCGTCATCGCTATAGGTATCGCAGATGAGACCAGACGATTTTATTACGTAATGCCTGTTAGGTGCATATATGTCAGCGGTAAAAAAGAAACTAGCCACTTATGAGATTAAACAACAATCTTTTGCATTTTACTACCGATGCTGTTCCGATATTGTTGTACTATTATTGTAAATGCCCGGCGATTTCGCTCGAACATTCACAAAACGATTTCTTCGAGGATGGAGCGGTCATCCGACTGTTCGACGGCGGAAGCGGCGAGCACAAGTTGCGGGAATCGGCCGACCATGCCGATACCAGTGCCGAACAATGGGGGTGACGCTGACGCGGGAGTCAACATGGACGCTGACACTGACGCGAATCCTCCGAAGCGCATCAATTACCTGCCCGACAGTCCACCGCCGCCGTACGTTACTCCTCCGGGATCGATATCGCGACACTTTGGATTCGCGAGCATTTTCCGTTCGCGTAAGTATCAATTCCTCGCACGCATGTTCCTTCTAGAGGTCTCTATGTCACGTGTGATGAATGAATTCGGGGCAAGGCACACCACGTGACATACCTATTCTAGGGTGACGAGTCCTCTAGCGGGTCTGGGACGAAACACCACCTGTCTTCTCCTCTACTATTAATATTTTACGATTTTACGATCGATATAAAGAGAAAAATTATTTTTTTATCAGTGTTACCAACCTCTGCGAGGAGAAAGTTTTTTTGTTGTGGTGATTGCATTCAATTTCCCCATGCCGTTCACGATGCCAGAGCCTAAAGCAAGTCTAGAGCCAATTTTAGTTCAGATACTTAGACCAGATGGCGCTTAGTCAGGACTGTCAACGTTGAATCGTAACAACAAAAATATATGGGGCTTGAGTTCACTCGGATCTATTAATAGCAATAAAGACATTAACAAAAAAACGTGGAATCATAGCAAAATTGAAGCGTTAGACTGATACGTATGTACGTTTATCAATGTTACCACAAAAAAACTTCCTTCGCGCAGACGTTGGTGACACTGATAAATACCCTAGAATATCTAATACACGGGTTGGCGTTGTTGACCTCGACAATCGTTTTCGAACAGGAGACAGTCGAGACGAGAGCAGCCAGGACGATCGAGGCGAGTCAGAGACCGGTCGCGAAGAGGAGGAGATCATGAGACAAGCAGGACGAGAGTGGACGCGTCGTCCGGGTGCGTTTTCCGTGTCGCTGTCGGAGAGCTGCGGCCAGTCGACGCCGGAGATGCTGGTCCGGTCGTCGTTGTCGATCGACGCCGATCTTCTCGGTGCGTATGTTCGGAATCGCGAGATTTCAAGTTCGATTCGCACGGCCGATGCGTCCTGTGATTCGCAGCCCAGGAGCTCGCGCGTTGCCTCGACCGACACCGAGCCGGAATGCGTCGAAAGAGGGCGCGACAACGAGCTGGCCAACGAGGAAACCATCTGCCAGGATCGGCAGCTCGAGAAAGCAGCGCGAACGCCGTTCGATCGAGAACACGAACGGGCCGCGGTCGAGGCCGCAGCTAGCCTGGACAACGCTCCGCAGCTCGGATGCTGTTGCGAGGGGGCTTGCGGGTGCGCGACCGTTCGGGGTCTCAATATGGCGCGTCGCTGGCCGCCGATTCGCTGCGTCTCTGTTTCCCGAGAAGCGCCGGCCGATCTATCAACCGAACCGTCCACGGAAGCGGAGCGGAACCAGGATGAGACCGATTTCCACCGGTCCAAAAACGCCATTGTCAGACTCCTCAGCTCGAGACCCGGCAGATGGCAATGCGGAAGCGGAAGTTCGACTACCGCCTCGTCCCCGTGCGGTACGTTCAAGAGATCCGCTAGAATGCTATCTGTTTGCTCTCGCGATGGCCACAGACTCGGCCGAATGGGAACCAGCAGCTACGAGAAGCTCAGCAACGTCGACTTCGAGATTGACCACAGAACCCTGTTGCACGTCTCGGATCCAATCTTGATCAACTCCTGCATCCAACGACGCCACTCGCGCAGGTACTCGAGCTGTGACCTTGAAAGCCTTTGCGAAGGGATCAGGGCTTTGGATGATGTTCTAAGCCGCGGCAACTACGCTGTCGCACACGCTCACGCTCGAAAACAATCGGTCACGATCATGCTGTTCGGCACGCCGAAACACAGGGCCATTCGACGACGAACCTCCGACGAGGATCCAGCTAGGCAAATTTCTAACTCCGACGCTCTTCCCCGTTGCTCTAACTGACGACAGACCTGCGAGACCAACGGAACTCGTTAACTTTGACAGAAATTGTATCCGCGATGAACGTTTTGCTTGCAAAAAATGTTTTATTGCTGCACACGCGTTGCTCCGAAACGCAACGACGTGCTATACCATAAACGGTTCTATATATACATATACTTTGTTAGAGTTGTTTCCTTCTGTCGTTGCGCGCCATCGTTGCTAATAGAGAACGACTAAAGACGTAGTAAAATATATTCTCTCAGCCGGTTTCTGCGCGTGTCCTCGGTGCACGCGCGCGCGCGTCTTCAAATACATCGTACGCTGTGTCCGGTTCGAGCATACACACACGGCCGATTACTTTGCAACGCGTCGAATACGAACGTTGTATGGCATCGAATCAATTTTCGAATTCCGATGCGTTTATTTTTAGCTTATTAAAAGCGTTAAGTGGAGATATAACTTATATTTGGCATTCCTTCACGTTCGCAGCACTTTATCTACCGCTGGCTGTTCAGTCAGTGTTTCATTGGTCAAATGTTATCAACCGCTAGTCGACTACAGACTGATTTATACTGTCCCGCTGGACACGGAACTGTTCGGGACCCGTTTGCTACCAACTGTTAATTCTGCAGTTGTCTTCCAGTTAATAGAACTATAAAATATGGTAAAAAATCTTGTCACGGAGAAGCTATGGATTCTCCGAACATCGATGCTACGACTTATCATCTTTGCTATTGATATGCAAAAAACTAGCTCGACTCCCTCTGCGTGGAATACAAAGTCGTGGTTCTCTCCTATGCCGTGACACGCTGGTAGTGAATGCGTTAATTGTGGAACAGCCTAGTACCGACGATAAATCCGCGCTCAACCGAAGACGGTCGTTAGCGAACGACGACTTGAATTATGAGCGGTGGATAAAGTACCTCGAGGGTATAATCGCGCGTGTATATTTAAACCGGGCATGCTATACCGTGCATATCAGGGATTCTTTGGGAACTAGAGTTGCTCGATATTCTCGACGATTCGTTCCGACGATGGACGGGGCTCTTGACACGCGCGCGCGTGCACGCGCATCGAATTTGGCACTTCGGTACTCGTTGGCAAATCGAAATCCAGGGAACTTCACAGAACAATGCGTTCTCCGGATCGGACCTATCGTCGCGGTCTCCTATCTAACAGAGTTGGGCATCATTCGAATAACGAATACCGAATGGAATTCTCGTTGGACAGACTACAGGCGATCAAGAACCATGGATAGCCGTCCAACGAACTTCAATCGTTATTCGCGTACTGACGAATAATCCTGTACACGAATAAAAAATGGGTTTACGCGAAACAACTTATGCCCAACTCTGCTATCTGAGACGGTACAGTTTGTATTCGCGGTCTCCTATCTGACAGAGTTGGGCATCATTCGAATAAATGTTTACTCGAATAACGAATACCGAATTCTCGTCTCGTTGGACAGACTATAGGCGATCGAGAACCATGGATAGCCGTCCAACGAAATTCAATCGTTATTCGCGCACTGACGAATAATTCTGTACACGAATAAAAAATGGGTTCACGTGAAACAACTTATGCCCAACTCTGCTATCTGAGACAGTGACAGTACAGTTTGTATCCGCGGTCCAAACACTTGGCGGAGGAAGCGTACGAGTTGAGTCTGCTGACTTCGGTGTCGGTGACGGTGTACGTGGCGTTCTCGTGATAGCGCACGGTCACCTCGAACTTGCCGTCGCCGGGTAGGACGTGCAGCATGTAGAAGAAAATGAGGACGTTCGAGTTGGCGAATTCGGCAGCCCGGCTCACCCGGATGATCCTCTTCAAGCGGAGCGTGGCGCAAAGTTGCCTGCCCTTCTTGTCCTTGTAGACGGCGATCCGTTCGTTCGCGTGATCGATGAAAGCGGTGGCGCCTCGCTCGACGATCGAATCCCGAGCGTCGACCTGGTCGAAAGTGGTGCAGGCGCACCAATGGGAAGATATGCCGACGTCGGAGCAGCCTCTCTCTTGTGGAACCTGGCCGAACAGACTACGACAGTCCGCACAGCCCGGTGGAGGATTCGCTTGTCCGTCGCCTAAGCTGAGGACCTCCCTGAGAGTTTGATAGAGATCGAAGGGTGAGATCAGTCGGTGCTGGTTGATTCGTAGCGACGAGAACGCGTCCGGTCGCTCCAATCGGAACCACTCCGGCAGCCAAATGTACAGGAACGGCAGCCTCTCCTCGTACCAGCCGACGACCGTGTTCCTGATCGAACCCCACCGCATCCCGTGATCGCTCAAGAACACCACCATCGTGTCGTTCAACACACCATCGCGTTCCAGCTGCTCGAACTTCGTAAGCAACCGGTCGTCCATCGATGAGAACCCGTTAGCGTTGTCGTGGCTCACGCTCGACGACCAGAATAACCCGAAGTATGGAAGTCCGAGGAACGTCCGTGAGAAGTCCACCGCGTAGTTCAGGATCCTGTCGAAGCTGGTCTCGGGACCGGTGCAGTACTTTAGGCCAAACCTGCAAGCATCGAAGAATTTTCGATGAATGTCCTTTTTCGTTCATACTGGGTGTCCCAAAATTCCTTCAACGTCACACAAGGCTTTGCTCATTTAAGCTAAGTAATCCAATGTCAATCTTTGATCATGATTACTCCGCAACAATAACTGAAATGAACCTGGAAAGAAGTCTAATCTGCAAAGAAGAATAATATCCGACCAGAACTCTTTATTTTTAAGTTAATTAATAATCGTGTGGATTGTTCCTCTCTAGTTGAGCAAATCAATTTTTATGTACCAGAACGTGAAATCTAATAATGCACTATTTATAATCGTGTTGATTTTTTCACCAATTCTTTATGAAATTTTTAAACACAACTACGCAGGATTGTATGATGGTACCATGTCGATTGTGCGTGTCCCTTCGTCGTTGTCGTTAAACGAGTAGTCTTATATTTTCTCTTCTTTGTTTTTTTAACAGTTTTGTAAAAGGATTTCATTCCATTTATAATAAATAATAACATCCGGAAAATGTTGCTTCAAATGATCCCAAGAACCTCCAATTTCCGGATGTTGAAGGAATTGTGCGACACTCTGTACATCTCTTCTAGTCTTACATCCTAAGTGTGTAAGGGATTGCCAAATTTCTTACTAAAAGAGATCTCAACAAAAATGGTTGACCACTTCACCCTATGGTGAAGGACCACCCTAATCCGCAGCCATACCTTCTCTTCACTTTGAGCAGCTTTTCGCAGGCGAGTATGTAAGGCCGAAGGTAGTAGTCGGTGGGCGGGTCCATGAAGCCGACCTTCAGGTAGTTGAAGGTGTTCAGAGAAGTTTCGTCCTCGCCGTAGGCCGTCGCGTAACCCGCCTCGCGGAAATTCCGCCACAGAAAGGGACACCGATCGAGGCCGTAAGGAACGGTGGGCTTGCAGTTCGAGTAGGCTTGCGACATGCTTTGTCCGGTGAGGACCGCCATTAGGTTCGGGAAGGTGTTATCGGCCATCTTGTTGTAGCCGTCGAAACGAAGCCAGCCGGACTCCCGCAGGTACTTTTCGGTGTTGGGCACGCTGCGCAGGAAGTTTAGACGGCTGACGCTGTCGACGCCGATCATCAGGACACTCAGCTTCCTCGATAAGGAGACGTTGGCGGTATCGTTCTGCTGGAACCGGTCCCGGACCTTGTCGAGGCCGAGCACCGCGTGCACGTTCCGGTAGATCGTCTTGCCGGAAGATTTCTGGCTGCAGGTGACCAACGCGGCCTCGATCCCGTCGGGCAACGCGGCTTTGCCATCGAAGTTCTCGCACCCTTGCACCCTGCAAAACAGCCGCGTAAACAGTCGCCTCCTAGCCAGTGGACTCCGCAGTGGTCTGGAAACCCGCTTTTTCCGGCCCAAACTCAATTTACAATCGATTTTACACGCTGCATTCAGATCTCTATTATTTCATTCCACCACCAGGAAGAAACTCTACATGTCTACTGTACAATCCCAAAACTTGATCAATGATAATTCCATTCAACGTGTTCGAGTAAACGATCAGCTGTTCGGCATAGCTGCGTGAAATTGAAATTATTTAAATAAAAATAATTTTTTTAAAATACCACGTTTTTAAAAATGGACTAAAAAGTATAAAATAATTTGTCCTAGTCCCATACAGATTCCTAACCACGTACAGATAGTCCTGATAGCCATGTTTTTCGTTTTAAACGTGGTAAAAGATCGACACAGTTTGCAACCGCCTTATCTTTGTCACGTACCGACCGTTACAAGCCGGCTCTTGTAAACCGAGGTTACCGGTTTTTCCATTGTATGGCTAGTGACGGTGATTAAGAAAATAAACCGCTCTCCCTCATCTCTTTTTACAAATTCTTTCTTCGATCGTAACTTCAAGTTTCGAAACAAAGAAAGATCCAAACACAACGTAACAGATATAAAAACTCTGACCTTCATCCTCGACCACCCGCTCTCCTAGAAAACAAACTATTAACTTGAGATTACGCCACCCTCGAAACCAAACAAGTCTCATCCGACACATGTTTTCCTATCAGCGATATCAACCGATTTAATCAGTTGGGTCACCTTGTATATGTACAATAAAGTTCTATTTTTACAGACCGATGTTTGATCTTGGCTCTCCAGACCACTGCACCTCGCCGTATCGAATCCGGTCATTTCTAATTATTAATTTCCCAAGAAACTTCTTTGGACCCTAATTTCCCATCACGTTTTCATGAAGATTTGATTTTCGGCTAGAAATAGTGGGTGTTCAGACCACTGCGGACTCGTCGGCGTTACCTGCGGTATTCCGGGCAAAGGTGGACACTCACACGATCGACGAGTCGACGTTTTCCTTGCGAGGACTTTTAGGCTTGCTGGTAGATGGATGATGGGGCGGTGCTCGACGGGGTGGTCGCGTGTGCGACGAATTCGCGTGGTTGGTCGTGTTGACGGTAAGTTTGCCGGTAGCTTTGACGTTACTGGCTCGGAGCACTGCCGACCAGCAGCACTGCATGCCAGGACGAAGAGCCGCAGCCGCAGGATCCACCGACAGGATCACGGTGCCGTTCTCGTCGCGAGAGAGCCCCGTGAACGGTTCCTCGTCCATACAACGCTGGAACTTCTCCTTTTTGACGTAAGCTCGAATCGCAGGATCGACCGGCTCCTTCGCCGGCATCTGGCATCGAGGATTCCACACCAGATAGCCGTCCATCGTTTCTGAAAGCAAGAGTTTGGTCAGGGTTCGGGTCGCTGCTCGAAAACTGTTATCGATTCCGGTCCTTGAGACCATTGCCAAGAACCTTCACCGCAACTCGCTTCGCGCGAACAATCGAAGATACCAGCTGTTACTACTAGGGAACAATAGTTACTGTCTGTTAGATTGTCACAAATGCTAACTGCATGGAAATCTACAGAAGAAAGGAAAATATCGAGTTGACAAGAAAGTAGTTTCGATATTTTACAGTAAAATAAAAGCCAGTTTTTTAAATTAAATTTTATACAATGATATCTTCCTGGTGACTTCTTAAAGTGTTTTTTAACGGACTTCGAAAAAGAAAGAGGATTTATTGTAATTTCAGGGGAGAGATTTTATTATTGATAGCATCGGATAAATATCTTGGAAATCTTCAGTTTTTAAAATCTTTCAATCATTCCAAGTAACCAGCTGACAGGTAGTCGCGAGAAACGACTATATGAAAATCTACAGAACAATGGTAAACAATAATATTAGCATATTTCATCCTCAAGGCTAAGAAGCGGCTTAACCTTCCAATTCTCCGTTCACACGCTTGTCACTCTGATTCCCATTGTTTGTTTCCTATATCTACTATCTATATTTCCTATAAGATCATATCGACCAGAATCTTCGACGGTTTCCATAGATTCGGACGGTGGTACTCACCTTCCCCGACATTGTACCATTTGTAAAAATTCGGATGTCGCGGTTCGTAGCCGTAGTCCTCCTCGGAAGATGCGACGTAGAAGCTCGTCAGGAGGCCGACGGACAACAGCAGGAGTAGGACGAGTCCAGGTCGTCGGCAGACGTACTCGACGAGCCTGGACCGCGGCTTGCCGTTTCGCATGGTGTCGTCAAGGGCTCGGCCAATACTCGGCTGGTTTCACCTTTGCTGGCGCGGCATTCCGGCTCGAATGAAAATTCGGTGTTCGCCCGATACCAGCCAGCGATCATCGTTCAAGGTTCAACGGCGCTGGCTATGAGCTCGACGCGGTTCCGTTTGCAATTAACCGGGAGCATCCGGTGCCATTCGGTGCCATCCAATCAGTCGTTTGTCCGGCGTGACTCTCAACCCTCGTCCTCGCTTTCTCTCTCTTTTTCTCTTTGCGGATCGAATATCGAGCGGGTGCACACGCGACCCGTCGCACCTTTAACCCGATAACCCGGTGACCCGACCGACGATGGCGAACGCGGAAGTAAAGTGTCGGAGCAGCCCGTGGCAACGTTGGCCAGTTTCGAACCCGACGGCAACGTGTACCAGCAGTGATTTTCCTTCAACCGAGGCACATCGGCTGTTTAATTATTAACATGTGTATAAACGCGACGTATTAATACTTATAGCGACTCGAATTCCCTTCGGGGAACGGACCGTGCGATGCGTCGTCGCGTCGACGCGAACGAATCGACCGAATCTCGCGAGCACGACTGACGACGAGCACGACGACGCGCAGAAACTGCGGGGGCCGGCCGAATCGAGTCGAACGGGAACGAGGAACGACGAACAACCGGCGGGGATCGATGCACACGCGTCAAGGTTGCGACAAAGAAAGATGACACGATCGCTGGGAAAAACGATTTCCGCTGAAATCGACTACCTCCCCCGCGACCCCGCCACGTGCGATTCGAAAATTTTCTCACCTTTTGCCCGAGCAAGGCAACGCGCGCAATAAATCGGCTGTTTCGTCGCGAAGAAATCGAACGGGTGAAACCGAACCTGACTCTACCGATCGATCGTGAGAGCGTCCGGTTTCGTGATCTAGTACCGACAGCGTCGAATATTCGACTCCCGTCGATTCGTCGTTCTCCAGTCTCTTCTACCGTCGGCCCAACGCTGCTCGGATTGGTCTATGGAAACCGGGCACACCCTGCGAAACGACAGAAAAAGATAAGGCTTTACGAACGAGATAAGGAACGTTGACAATTAACCCTTTCCTAACTCCATTGTAAACACGATGTAGATTGTGGGATCAGAAACAAGAAATATATAATGATAAGCATTGATAGGCCTGACACTGATGTTGACTCAACAGCCTAATCGTTGAACCAACTTGGAGAAAATTGTACCTCGATCAGGCTGTCCGTCGGACCGACTGTAATCAAATTTTTCCCCTCATCAGGTTATCTGACGGAACTACTGGAATAAAGTTGAATCGGTTTCTGGTAAAGGGGCGCGTGTCACGATTGTGAAGTTTACAAGAAGTAAAAATAATTGCTCCGTGTAGCAATGAAAGAATCCCCTAGTATTATGTTCTGGTTACAGTATAGAGTCTCTACTGCCGTTGTTGCATACCAAAAACTCGACCTAAGTAATTTGTATTAGGTGTACAAATTAATTCATGGTTTTGTCTTCGCAAATTCATCGTAGAATTCAATTCTTGAAAATAATCACCATCATTTTTCATACAGTTATACAATACCACGGATGACTAGAGGTGATCCCAGTAATAATTCAGATACAAAAACAACGTAATAAATGATAATTTTATAAGCCAGGAATTCATTTATACACCTGGTACGTCCACATGGGCAATCTATTGCACACGATACTTTGTAGACTATTTTTATAGATAATAATTTATATCAGAGACAGTATGTTATCGTTGAATCACGTTTCATGGAAAATAGGTTTATCAATCTCTTGAGTTCGATCGATCGCGAGCGGGGGAACGCATTTCCGTCCGTTCGAAAAGAGCACGGCTAGATTATTTGGAACGGATGTTACAAACGATAGGGACTCTACGATATACTAACTGCAAACGGAGCAACGTTTCTCGTCGGATCCGTCCCCGCATCCGTCGCGTCCGCTGCAAGCGATCGCGTCCGATCTGCACCTGCCGTTGTCGCAGACGAACGGGCAATACCTCGCGGAGACTCTTCCGCGATTCCGTGACTGGCATGCTCCTCTTGGCTCGTCGCTGCCGTCTCGGCAGGAAACTACGGCGTTGCAGAACTCGTATCCCGGTAGGCATTGTCCGTTGTTGCACCGGAACGCTCCTTCCGGACATTCTGCGAACATTGTAACAGGGGTTGAAAGCTCGAAACACTTCCGAAAATAACTGTTGAAACAGGTTCGGATTAAAACAGTTACGAATTGCGGATTTTGTGTATTCATCCAAAAAGTTGGTGGTTGCAATTTCAAACAGTAGTGTAGACCAGGAAGATCCAGCATGTGCATAGAATCCGCTGTCTAATTAAAACACTTTTCATGATTTTATATAGAAATACTTTATACGAGGATGTTGCTCAAAACAAAGAAAAAAAGAATGGAGCGGTCGTGTTGCTATGAGAAGCATTTGAGATTCGAATAAATGGAAGTTGATTTTATATGGAAATACTTTATACGAGGATGTTAAAACACTTTTCAAGCCGTTTTTCCATCGGAGGAAAAGATATCCGTGAAGTAGCAATGAAGATAGAGGACTTGCTTCGTCTGTTGTTGCAGCCGACCTCGTCCTCGCCATGAGGACAGTCCCGAACGCCATTGCAAAGTGTGGCTCTCGATACGCAAGTTCCGCTTTTCCCACAGCGGAATGCTACCGACGGACATTCCGTTTCCCGATCGGAGCATCGCTCGTCCGACCCGTCGGAGCAATCCGGTCTCCCGTCGCAAACGAAGAACCAGCTGATGCAAGCTCCGGAACTGGTGCACTGGAAGGTACCCGGCGCGCAGCCCCTCTTCTTCGCGGAGCAGGTCGAGTTCCCGTAGAAGTCGAACCCGCAGTCGCAGATACCCTCGATACACCTGGAGTACTTATCCGCGAGCCTACATTCGAGGTCCGAAACGCAATCAAGACCAAGACTGACGGGCGACGCGGCGCTCGGCTCGTGGCGGTCCGTCTTCTCCGCTCCTTTGTCTAAGGCAGAAACAAAGAGGTAGGGACAGGAATCCCGTTTTTCGTGGTCAAAAGACAATTTTTCAAGTTTCGTGTATTAAAGAAAATTTTTATGCTATAAAGTGACAATCCTCGTGTTTCCAGGATTGCAATGATCTCTTCTTCTTCTTCTCTCTCTCATATCGTTCATATCATTTCTCGATAATGCAAAGTTTTTCAGTAGTCAAAAGCGCTAAATAAAAATCAATTTATTAATTCAAAAGTCCTATTTTTACGTTCACGATGCGTAACTTGCATTATTCAGCATAAAGCTGCGGCAGCTACATGCTGCTGAATAATGCGAACACCTCGTAAACGTGAAAATAAGACTTTTGAGAGCGACTGCGGCCTAGATTGATATTTTATCTAGCGTTTTTGATTACTGTAAAGCCGCTCACTCGGAATGCCGCGATCTTGCAACCACAGATATAGGCGTCCGCCGTTTGCGACCACACGCGGGTGATATTGCGTATCTTCTATTTCTTTCCTGACTGTAGTTAGATAAGTTGATGCACGTTTTGACCATTTTACTTGATAACGAGGCTTGTAGCTACGATTGGAGTATACAATGCAAGAATGTAATACCCAGAACCCACTCGGCGATCGACTTGATCGTCGTGGATGGTTCTTCCTCGATCGCTTCCACGACGATGGTGTCGTCGTCATCATCCCCGCTAGCCGGCATCGTCGAACTCTCCTGCGACTCGTCCCTGCTTGGCCAATGAATCGGAACATCCGTGCCTGCGATCAAAAGGAATGATCAAATCGTTGGAAATATAGAAAATGTGTTATTGAATAAATCTATGAATAAATATTTTTCAATTTTAATTCCAAAGTATTTTCTTTGTATATAATAATTTTTTGTTCCCCTTGAGGAAGCAACTCGCTCCTCAATTTTCGGTTCTCCTTCAGAAAGCAACGTGCTCAGCATTTTTGGTGACAGAAACTACAAAACTATTTTATATAATAGTTGGTAGTTGGTAATAGTTATTTTATTATTATTATTATTATTTGCACAGGTCTAACTCTAAATCTCTATCTGAAACCACCTTGGAAATTTAACTACATTAATAATCAACTAGTATTTACAGCTAGTACTTTATAAATTCCAGCACCCTTATAATATCAAGCCGCCACTGGATTCGAGGCATGATTTTACCTGATTCCGCCCGTCGATCATCCTCGGTGGTGCGATCCTCATCGATCGTTGGTACCGCGTCCGTCGCGAAACTGACCGCTTGTCCACGCAACAATGGCGGTCTGATCAGTCTGTCCGGTTTGCAGACATCGTTTTCACGTCGCATCGGCACGCTGCATCGACATCGACCGAACAAATCGGGAATCAAGAAGTCGCAGTGAGAGTGCTCCTGCCAGAGTCGACAGTGGTCGTGATTGTAGCAAACTTCGCCGAGTTTCGCCGCTGAAAAGTTTCGAACAATTGTTATTTGCCGTTGTTGTCCTCGCGCCTAATTCGCACGCACCACTTTTCAACCACGCGACCGTTTCGTGGGTCGAAAAAGTGGCCCGTGCGAGCTAGGTTTTATCTCGCACAATCGATTCGTGGATCCATTCGACTTTTTTATTAGGTTGTTGCATATGTAATGTCCGATTTCAGAATGCCAATGTTGTGAAACGATTTGATCAAGAAATACTATTATAGTCTTCAAGTTTAATATACAATACAGGTGGGAAATCGTAACACAACAGGGGCGATTCTAAATAAATGTTAAAATAATGACTCGTATTATAAATGTTAAAATAAATGACTCGTATCATATTTTTTATCTTAGGATCATTGATACTATCAAGTTGATTATATGGAAATTGACTCAGGTTTCCCTACAGATAGAAATTGATTTGATAAATTTCTTTCTTGAGTGCTCGATTTGGTTTACAGTTAAAAAAAAATTAAAATTAAAATTAGCTAAAAATAAATTAAATTAAAATCTCGGATTTGCAAAGCGTAGTATGTACATTAGGGTGGATCTTATTTTTCGACTAACAAACTTTTTGTGGGACAACCCGTAGAATGGTGTCACTGGACGAAAAAATAATCTGTGCAAAATTCGAAATTGATCGAATAACGGGAAATGGTGCCAAGTCGACTGTGAAAACTTTTAAATTTTGTAACTCGGTTTTCTGCATTTGTCTTTGTACGCATTATAACAATTTAGAAACAAAATGTAATATTGATTTAAAATAAAAAATCTTGACCTTGAATCTCGTAAGTGACATTTAAAAAATTTCTTTTTCTTTTGCATTATATTTAGTTCAATGAACAGTACAACTTTTATCTAAAAAAAATTTTGATATGAAAAAGATGTACATGTACAATGACATACATGCAGGAAGTAGAAACGGTTGGTCATGATCAGACGCGCCGGACAATTCTAACAGAACGCGTGCTCGCTGTATTTTGTTCGATAAGTTAATTTCGAAAAAATTCTAGACACGATTATTAAGAATCGGACTCTTCACATGCAACACCCTAATACTTACGCCGGAGGCAAGTGTGCCGACGGAATTGGAGGAAGCCGTCCTTGCAGCCGCAGAGTCCGTCGAAGCAGCCGCTGTTGGCCACCTTGAGAGTGCACTGCTCGTCCACGAAGCATTCCTCGCCCAACAGAGTCGCTGTTCCATCAAACAGAAAACGTTAATCTATACGCCCGGAAGAAACAAGCCGGAACAAGTTGATTCTTACCCTCGAGACAGACCGTTTCGTTGTACCGTGCAAAGTACGGTGTGCAGCGGCAGAAACCGAGTCGACAGTGACTGTCGGCGATGCAGTCTTCGTCGTTGGTGCATCGGTCGCCCAGTTTGGCGTTTCCGGTCGCCGATGAGGAGGACACGACCACGCTCTGCAACACATCGACAACGCTTGCTTCCGATAGTTTCGCCCCTTCTAACGGGAGACGCGTAAACGAAGCCAAACGAATCGAAGACCGCAACGGTGTTGCTGCCGGTTTCGCTCGTCTACGCACCGTTAGCCGGTCGCTAGTTCGCAAGAGCGAACCATCGCGAGCGGAGTACATAGCAGCCGGCTGCGACAAGAAACAACCGACGGGAAATCCATGGGAAAATCGAACCACAATTTCTTTGGGATCCTTCTTACGGTATCGTCCGTCCACCGGACAATAGGAAACTGTTTACACTGAAACGCACTCTAAGACAACCTCTTCGAGTAGTGGCGACAAGATGTGCGCTGATAGTCGAGACATGTCGCTATTAGAGGACATCATCTTCTAGGGAGAAACATTTTTCCTTCATCTGGTGCACGGATGTTTCCTTCGACCGCGAACATAATGAACAAATGCATCGCAACTCGGTTTCTTCACCTTCTCTCTATAAACCGTTCACTATATGTACGGTATTTTTTATACTATAGTAAAACCTCAAATACTGTCAGGGGTCGTTATCCTAAACATTGTCTAGTGCCTACTCACTCCACTGCCTGTCAAAGCTGTGCCGGCCATGGCGGCACTTTTATGTCACGCCCAGAATACGCCTGTTCGACAGTATTCGAAGTTTTACTATATTTTCTTGTTTACCGAGAATAGGAGAGACCAACGTCGATGTATTCATTCCCACGGTGTGTCGATGCTGCGGATGAACACATTCTCATTTGAACTACATTGTATAATAACGTATAATAATGATTTGAAGCTGGTCTAATGTTGATCATGATCATTTACGGTCCGGATATGCCGTAAGATCGTTGTACAGGGTGTTAAAAAATGTTTGGTCTCGGCAAGAATAGGCGTATTCTACATTTTCGGATCGATAGAGATCTGTAAAAAAAGTTTCCGCAACAATTGTACTTGACCTTGAATTTCATGGTCAAATTTTTTTTAAAGTATTGTATTGTATTTCCACATGAGGATAAAAAGTGTCAAAGGAACTTTGACGAACATACGTTTGAAGAACAAACCACCTTTGACAATTTTTATCCTCATGATGCGTAGAATACAATACAATAAAAATATTGACCTTGAAATTCAAGGTCAAGGACAATTGTTGCGGCAACTTTTTTTTACAGATCTCCATCGATCCGAAGATGTAGAATACGCCTGTGCTTGCCGAGGCCAAACATTTTTTAACACCCTGTACGACAGAAACGCGAGATGATCGAGTTTTCTCGGAAACGTTTCCCGCACCTCGTGGAAATGTCAGCGAAAAGTTGGTTAAACCGGAAACGGTTGTTCAGACTCACCAAACAGTTGATCGCGATCCACAGAAAGAGAATCGTGCCATGATTTCGGAGAAGCGTGGCCGGTTTCCGAGCCGTGCGACACGATCCCTCGATCGTGTCGTTCCCACGGATAATGGGCCTGCTCGACTTGCTCGAGAAGATTCGCGCGAACGAGGACGATCCTGGATCGCGCGTTATCCGCGCGTGCTTCGACATCGCTGACTGCAGACTGAGCGGGCCCCGACGCCTTTCGGGCCCCGTGCTCGACCGGCGGAAAAGCGAACACAACCACGTTCCCTCACCCTCATCTATCCATCTCGCTTTTCCTTTCTTTCTCTTTCTCCGTCGGTCCCCTCTTTGCGTCGGTCTCGGTCACGGTTGCAACCTTGAATTCTTCCTACGAATTGTTTCCCTTCCGCGACCATTTACATTTTTCCGCAATCTCTAGTGTATTTAACCCCTGCGTTCCGTGAGTAAATCTACCTGACAATTACCATGTACTCTTCGAGAGAACACGAAGAGCTTGCTGGTTAAACTACTTGCGAGATCTATCATTTTTCTTCGAATCTGTATGAATGAAGTTGCGGCTTTGCGGTTACCAGGCTTATCTTTGTAAGGAGCACTTCCGGTCTTTACGTAAACCTGATTCGTAGCCAATACAACGATCTCCCGTCGAAAGATGGGATCTCCTTCGCGCGTCTAGACGCTGCGTGTCGTTATCACAGCGGCTTTTATACATCATGCGTCATACTTCATCGGAACTGCGTCTACGGGAAGAAACAATATCGTGTTAGCCTTTCTAGGAATATAATACAATATTCTTGTCAATTGAAATCCTTCTCGATCAAAATTTAATATTCTTGTCAATCGTGGCTTCCTAAATGTTTCAATTTTCAGGTACATTTTGGAAACGAACGCTTTTTCAAAGAAATTTAAATATGTTGTATAGTCTCTAGTGATTTTTGGATATCTTAAAAATTGTTGATTTTACAGAGGTGTAAAAATAGGTTGTCCATTAAATTGTAAGACTAGAACTGTAAAACCGATAGAAATGAGTTTTTAGGAGCTTATAGTGAAAATACAAGAGTTTTCAAACTGTTGTTATTTTTAAAAAATGTTTTTTTTTCGGCTTTTGTTGTGCAATTATTTCAAACAAATGCCTGGTTTTCATAGTGAACCACTTTTTAAAAAATTGAGAACAATGGGGACACAGACCCAATTGTCCCCTTTGCGGAGATGTTTTTAAAAAGATGGACATTTGAACATTGACGAAATGAAAATTATTTGAAGCGAACAATCCTAAGTCCCAATAATTTTTCTATGGCCTAGCGTTATCATAGTGGAAACAGTGAAGGCTTCAGTACAGCTAGTCTTTCGTTTCGAGATTGTTACCTTATTCGAGCAATCTGAATAATTTGCTCACCCACCGTAACAGTGATTATTGAACAAATTGACAGAGATGACTGAATAAAGAATAGAACGGGATCGCGAATCACGCTGTTCGTGTGACTAAATCGAGTGCGTTAACTAACCGTTAACGTGTAAACTATTTAGCTGAATTCCATGCTGTTAAAATTCCATTTCAATAAACTATTCATTGAAGAGAATGAACCTTGCTTCGAGGTTCTAAGCGAGTCTCGTTGAGACAACATGGAAGAGGGCCGAGGAAACGAACGGAGAACCAAATAGGGCGAACCTAAAATTCGAGTCGTACCGGTTGCGGTTCGCCGAGTACTCTTCGAGATTCATTGGTATTCAGCAAAGAGACGCGTCGGCTTCTATTCAGCTTCGGTCGTCGTTGTAGAATCGTGCCGCGTCGCGTCTTGTCGCGATGGTGTGACGATGCACGCTGGTATGACGGCGCGTCAGTGTAGCGCATCGGTGCGCGAGATCTCCCATTATCCAACTCATTTGACGCGCTGCCTATACCAAACGACCGCGTCGCTTCCGGTCTTGCTCCGTGCCGTTTCACCCGTAGATGGAACAAGCTTGTCGCGACCAACTGCGAAAAGTCGCAGCGAGTGGGAAGCGGAAAACGGGAAGAGGAACGAAGAGAAAGAGAAACGAGGAAACAGGGGAAGAGAAACGAGGAAAACGGGAAGATGAAGGAAGAAAGAGAAACGAGAGAAAAAGGGGGAACGAGCGCGAACGCGCACCGTTCGAGTAACAGGAAGCGGCACGCGATCAACTACGTCGGAATGTAAATTGAGGATCGACCGAGGCTTGAACAAAAGAAAAGGTTGCCACGAGCAGCTCCGTGCTCGAGGGACGCCTCCAGCCCAAGAGGTAAAGGACCCCCAAGGAAGTCCCGTAAAACCGTGCAAGGTGCAGCCCGATCGAAATTCGAGACTGCCTTCCGATCCTCCGCAACCTTTGATCGTCCGCCGCGCTTTCCACCCTCGGTCCATTTCTCACGCTGCGTAGTGGGGTATTTGCCCGATTTCAGCGGTCGTAAGGCAATTTGAAAAATTTTACATGAATTGTAAAATTTTTGTGGCTTGAGTTTAGTTGAATGTCCGAGGAACAATCTCCCATCATTCGTTTTCCCATTCATTAAGCACTGAAATTTCTCGGAACTCAATTAATTTCTCAACGAATTCACCTATTTTCACAGCACTAAGTTTTACCTCATTTACATACATTAACAGATGTTTGTTTTGTAGAAGTTTGTTTTAGCTAAGTATAGGGTACTGTGAAAATACTTATCAGCCGCAAACATTCCGCGGGATCCGGAAGAAGAACGCCTCGAACGGCCCACGCAGCGTTCCACCACACCTTCGCTAATATTAAGACGTCTGAGCTCCTCGGAACATCATCCTACAACTAATATTTGGATAATTAATTACTGTGCTGTTTGTTGATGCCACCGCGGCGACAATCTTAAACAAAGTAAATTAAAACATACCTGTTTTTTATTTGCTCGTCTCCACGTGGAACAGATGCTTCTCGACAGCTTTATCTTAATTAATGTTGGACCTGCTAAAGACTTCCTGTATTTGACTGTAAGTCAGGCATTGATAGTACATGATTGTCAATATTTTGCGTCTGAAAAATAATACGTTTTTAGTAAATTTTGAAAAACTATATTGCGGCACAGCTGTGTAAAAATATCGCAAAAAAATAATAAGGACGAAAAAACTCAGTTTTCTGTAACTCATTATTCAGTTAAAAAAATCTATTTTTTTTTGTTATCACAGCAAATACGTGTGCTATAATTTCTTTTTTTCGGCGATATTTTTACATAGCTGTGCCACAATATAGTTTTTCAAGATTCATTAAAAATGTATTATTTTTCAGACGCAAACGGATCGAAACGTTGAGTCAAATTAATTCTAAAATAAAAAGAAAACGCAACATTTAATATTAATACAATTTCGATCGAGAAGAATTTCAGATTGTCAATATTATTATTATTCGTATTTCGTTCCCGATCAACCTCGAAATCGACCCGCAACATCGTTTCAAATGATTTCGTATCTTTCCTAATTTATCTCCGCCACTACGGATGCGTTCCTATTATGCGTCGTTATCTGGCCAAGTATCTGAAAATTATGCACTAACGACGACATTAACGTCCATCCTGATCCCCGTTTCTTCCATCTTTCATCCTTGCTACCACGGCTCTTCATTCTCTCGGTATTAATTAGGCCTCGGTTATTAATTTCGCAGCACGATGTATTTTGCTTCCTTTCCTCCTTCCTAGATTGTGAGATTCTACGAGACCTCGCGAGACCTCGCGGGACTCTGCAAGATCTCGCGAGCATAATCTCTGCGCTGAAAATGTTCATAACGGGAACGTTTTTCTACATGGAAAGCACCGAAAATCATTCGATTCGACTACAGTGGCAAATCTGCCAAGAGTTACAAACAAATCTATTACCTTTCTCATTTAAAAACATACACAGCTGTAATAGTTTTTGATGAAACGATTAATAACTCTCTCCGCATTGTTCGTTACAGCGTAATGTCTAACAGAAAAATTTTAATAGATCATAGAAGTCTGTGATCAACAGGTGAACATTCTCTACAACGAAGTTGTTCTTTTCGGATGATTTTGTAAAAGAAGATTTTTCATATGTAAATAGAGAAGTTGGTAGCGATAGTGGCGCTACTTGTGGCAAAACGCGAAAGCTCTGTTAAACTGGTAGCCAAATATTATCGACAGATGATAAACATTTACATTGGTATGTTAATAATGTAGAATCACCGACGATAAAATAATGTGTTACTTCTTTGAGTATTTATTAGAATCTGTTATAATTTTATTTAATCAATAAATTCGTTGATAGGAAACCAAAAACAAAGTTAGTAAATAGAAATCTCTGTTATCTTCTTATCTACATCCGCCACAATAATAATTTAAATAGAAGTTTTGACAACTAACAGAGATGGCGTCAGCAGTTTTCTCACTAAATTTATGGTTAGTCGGTAAGTTTGTTTTCAATTTTTTTTTACTTTAGTATATAATACCATTGTCAAATCAGAGAGAATTTCCGGTTCCATTCCGAAGACAAATAGTTCGAAAAATTTGAATGTGTTTGTTTGTTCAGCTATTTATTCCAATGTAAATATACCGTTACTGTAACTGCACAATTACAGTTTGATAATACAATGATTGAACGAAGAAAACACTGAATAGTCTTACTCAATTTTAATTACAATCGAGGAACGATGTCGTAGAAATCTGTGTGTATATTATTGAATAAAATGATGTCACCAAAAACATATTTACACGGACAAGATGTTCATTGTTCTACTTTGCGTGTGGTCGTGCTTTCGCTTTTTGTCTGGAACATTGAGCATGGCTATGTGCTCTTAAACTGTTGAACACTTTGTTGTTTAATTTGACATCGAATCCCCCTGTATCACCCGTGTGAATGCCAGGGGGGAAGTGCAACACCCTGCAGGCGTTTATCCTCGAGGTCATCAGCATATCATGTTTCGTGACAATTTGAGAACCCTCGCCCATTTTCTTATATCCGCAACGCGGAATTGAAGCGTACTCCTTCTCTATGCTCTGAAAAATATTAGAGATTATTTTAAAAAATATTAAAAAATAGTTTCCCTACACGATCTCTGTCCCTGCTTGGAACAAACGATGGGAGCTAGATCGCGATTTTGCTGTACTACTAATTACCACAAATCGATCAAAATCCCTTGTTGCATCCTCTAGGTCTGTATTACATTTTTCTTCCTGATCGTTGGACAGGGATGTTCGATAGTTGTTGTAGGAAATATTGACTACAACAATTAAAAAGTTCATTGTTAAATTAAAACAACTTCTCAAGACACTCTGCAATAAATAAAGAAATATTATCTTGCCTTTAGCATCTCGATTAAATTTTTCCTCTGTGCGTTTTATCATAAGATCGTATTCTTTGTTAAACTGATCTTGCAACATATGTGCAATCACTTCGTCGCTGTCTGTATCATGCAATTCGCATAACGAACAATCTTGTATGCTGACATCCTCCGTCGGTTCTGTCTGACATTTCTTTATTTCTCTGTTGACAGAAATGCAATAATGTTTATTTTCAATATTCGGATTAGGTAATCGGTTGCGTACTTTTCTTGCAAACTACTCGCAAGCTGCTCTGAAGTTATCTCCAGGAGGCTGACCGGTCCTTCCACTGGTTGAATTTTTGCCCACGGTGTCGACATTTTGATTACTTAAATTATACACCTGGAAAGAACACTTTATCTGATACCTCAGGTTCACAATTTAAAAAAAAAAACAAACTGTGAGCTTGAGGTTAAGTTGCACAACAAGATGTAACTTTCGATTTATAAAGAATTAAACGTTAACACGCAACAACTTAAGTTAACAATTGTTCGAGTATCGGAAATGCTTGATAATTAAATTTCTCGACAATAGATTCGTGATGCTTCCCTTATCTTAAGCTATTCCTGAATCATTTCATTGACGTAATGTCATCACAAGGTGGTATCAAGGTTTCCGCGATATAATTCACAGCGTTCTATTGAAATCTGCGAACGTGAAAAAGAAAATTCCGAAATACTCACCTTCCTTCAACTTAGTTGGAACAAATTAAAAAATTTGGAAGACGAGTAAACTGATAAACAGATAAAGAGTGTGAATGAAAAGTAATGAACTATGCGGTGTGAAGTTATGTTACGTTACTATCAACCCGCAGAGGGGTTCAGTGATGGGATTCTTGTCACTTTTCACGCACATGCGCGAGTTTCGTCAGGAACGTGTCTACGTCCGAAAGGTGCCCCCTATCTCATCTGTAAAGGTAGTTATTACAGAAAAACGAAACACCATTTATTGACAATTTAAAATTCTGAAAAAGATCTGACATATCTCGGATACTAAGCCTCATATTCGGTATCAGTTTCAGATTTTTTAGTTGCAAACTATGGTCGTAATCAATGAAAAACGCGAAAAGAATCGAAAAAATGCAGATTTCATATAAAAGTTGTTGCTGCACCACTATAAGATTAATTTAGCCATGAGATATTTTGAAAAGTTGTATGCTCAATTTTTTTCAAATTTTTTTGAGGGGTGGCACAATGTTAAAAAAAATAGAAACCACTTTTTCCGGCGTTTTTCCTAAGTTACACTTGTTTTTTCTGAATCCAAAAATTGTGAAAACATTTGTTAACTATGTATAGACTATTTTATAAAATAATTTAAAAAGGACTCCAAAATACTTTTTCGAGAAAATATTTTCGACCAAGGTACCCGATCTTCTTACTTGACTGAAGCCATAATTGTGGCGCATGTGCGTGAAAAGCGCTGAGAATCCCATCACTGGTGGGGTTCTGCGAGATCGATAAACGGCTAGCTGGTACCAACAAAAAGATTAAAAGTACGATAACGGAGTAATTCAATTTCATTTACTTTCTCTTGTCACAAGAAATTTTTTACATGTTGGACAAACCTGATGAAGCATGATTGAAGTACCAAATCCAAAATCCAAATTATAAAATCTAGACAGATGTATTTATTCGAAATATTGCTCGAGCATTAATAAACGAAAAATCGTTATTAAAAAAGGATTTCTTGACGTATGATACAAGTCCTTAAACTATTTTATTTTTGTACATGGGTTTAAATATAAAATCCGTCGAAAACGAGGCTGAAAGTTTCATGAAACCTCGATTTCGCCTAGGTATATTTGTTTGTCACTAGATCCGGAACAAACTGAAAGAAGAGATATGTTAGGATCACTGTTCACACATAAGATGTAAAAGTATTTATTATGTATATTACCGATAGGTTCCTTAGGGTGAAAGTCAATGTCATTAACAGACCCATTATGGCCAGGCAATTTGTACAATATCCTACGACTTGTAGTATCCCAAATATAATGAAATCTATCCGATGATCCAGCTGATACTTTGCTGCCATCTGGTGACCATGCGCATCTCAGGAGATTCTATCGCATAATTATTCGAATACAATTATTTGCGATGATTACTAAAATAATGATATAAAAAGAAAGTTAGCAAGTAAACCTTTTCAAAGTTATGCTGATGACCAGAAAGGATTTTAACGCATCGCTCGTAAGGAGCGAATGGTCTCACATCCCAAATTCTTAATGTGTTGTCCATAGCATTAGAAAGTATGTATGACCCATCCGGACTTAAACTAAGTCCGGTAATTGTGTCAGAATGCCCTTTAAGTTTATAGAGAACAGCATTCTTCCTTAGATCCCATACTTTTATATCATTGTCGATTCCGCCGCTTATAACTTGCTCGGCTGTGTCATTAAATGTAACAGCTGATACCTGAAACGATAACAGAAATTAATCAGTTACATTAACGATCTTTTATTTTATTTTAAGTAAAATATAGTCGAGCCTGGTTTTAACGTACCTGGTATGTATTGTTTAAGGTATAACATTGTCCTCGTTTTCTGGGATCCCAGACACGAATCGTACTATCGTCGCTGCCAGAACAAAGTTGAGTAAGGCCTCTCCTTGCGCCAGAGACAGAGTTAACGAAAGAAGTATGGCCTTTGAGCTTCTTAATTCTGGTTCCAGCAACTATGTCCCATAAACCTAGCGTCGTATCTGTGCTAGCAGTATACAAGTGACTGCCGTCGGGACTAAAATGTAGCTCCATAATTGCTCCGCTGTGTCCACTCATCACAGATATGTTTTCGCATTCTCCGTAAACACTCCAAATAACTGAAAATTGATTGATTAACGTTTACTATCAATTTAAGAGACGATTCTATGCTTGCTCCAAATTCGTAACATACAAATTTGTCGATCGAATCCAGTGGAAGCGAGGTATTGTCCTTCCGGATGAAATTCAAGAGAGAAGATATCACCCTGATGTCCTTCCAAAAGCATAATTGGCGCGAATAATGATGATGTTCTGGGAGGACCCTGTGAAACGCGAAAAACATTGTTGCGAGAAAAGTTGAACGAAACATTACGAATTAAGGTTAAGTACGACACACATACATTTTGCACGACCGCTTTTTCTCTGCTGCTGAAGACCACCTCATTTTTCGTCCTCTTCGAAGCAGGAACCAGAGCTAAAATATCATCCCCTTTACGTTTGTCTAAGATCGGCATTTTGAAGACTACACGCGATTTTATTTACAACGCTTGTACACACGCTGTTGACAGATAAACTTCTGTCAGATGGCGCTACGGTCGTCTTATCGTTTCTTGAAGAATTTGAAAGACAAGTTGAATAAATGTTGTCGGACCAAGGAAAAAAAGTTGAAAATTGATGGTGTGACTATTGCGAAATCAGATCAATTAAATTCGAAGTTATATGTAGTTTATTAAATATGATATACGCATTTATAGTATATGTATTTATTTACTATAAACATTTTGACACATTTCGTTATTTTCTTTTCAGTGTACCCTAACTAACAATTAAATTCTGCGTTTACATAGGAGGGCCATAATTACATCTCATAAATACACATATTTACAGGTGGCCACTACTATCGCAGGGGAGGGAGAGATTTTTGTGGTTTCTCAGATACGATTTCAAGATGTCTCGAAGGAAGTCGCAAAAATTTGAAAACGATCGCTAACACCGTTTCCTCGTCTACGCTGATATTCTGATCGCCAGCCCATTACATTCCGTGAAAAACCACATGTGAAATTTCTACATCGTGTAAAGAAACGAAACTCGTCATGATGTTCGTGACGACACGTTGGTCCGGATGGTCGGAAGACGCGTCGACCGGAAAGGAAAGAATAATGTGTCCGCAATAAAGCTCCTATCAGAAATCGTTAATTTGCAAATGTGTAAAGCGACACGACTCAACATCGTACTATACACAAATATACAGGACATTCATCGTCACCTTTTGTACCTGAACAGAAGAACGTTTTCGTGTGTTTTTTTTCGTTTTTCGTGTATTCTGAGCTTATTCAAACTACGTCATTGAACACTTTGACGGTCGAACTTACTACAACAGCATGTTTGTAGGGTTCTCCAAGAAGCTCTTAAACGCGGATAACCATTGAGCACCGACCGCACCGTCCACGGTACGGTGGTCGCAGCTGGCAGTGACGGACATGTACTGAGCAGTTGTAAATCTACAACAGAAATCATTCAGAAGACAAGTTCCATTTCATTTTTAAGGGAATCAACTCCACAAGGAATGCTTACCCTTGGTCATTCTTGGCAGGTATTAATCTTGATTCGGTGGTACCGACAGCAACGATTATGGACTGAGGCGGGTTTATAATGGCGGAGAAATTCTTCACGCCGAACATCCCCAAATTAGATACCGTTATGGTTCCACCTTGGAATTCTTGTGGCTGAAGTTTTCCTTCTCTTGCCTTCGCGGCTAACGCTTTCACGTCTTTGCTAATTTGAACTACACCCTTCGTATCTGCGCCGAAGACTATTGGCGTGATCAGACCGTTCTCTGTGCTGACCGCCACGCTCACATCGACGCTGTTGTATCTAAAAGAAGAACACGCATTTCGTATTAGCGAGTACACGTCCAAAATTGTAGATTCTAATTGATATGCTCATATTTTTTGTGATAAATCCATAAAATCCGCAGTCTAGATACAATACAGAGAAACTTACTGTCTAATGACGTCGCCCATCCAAGAACTGTTGCCTTCAGGCACCTTTTTGCAGGCCATCGCTATCGCTTTGATAATGATGTCGTTTACACTGACCTTCACCTTCTCTTTCTCCATCATTTTATTAAATTCTGCTCGCATCGCCAGAGCAGCGTCCATTTTCACGTCTACCGATAAGTAATAATGTGGGATGGTTTGTTTGCTTTCCAGAAGACGTTTCGCGATTACTGCTCGGATATTGGACACAGGTACGTCCATTCCACCTGGAGCACCTATTGCCATTCCAGGTTGGACAGTGGCTGCGGCTGCTGGTGCAGCGCCTGCTAAGTCTTTAGACGTTATAGAACCGTACAACCCAGATCCGCTCAGACCCTGCGAGAAATGCGATTAATGTAGATTATTGCAAATTAGTATGCTAGAAGTCGTCGACGAGTGACCAAGAAACTTTGCGAATCACCTGTAAGCTCAGGCCTTTCTCAGCAGCAAGCTTCTTGGCCAATGGACTAGCGTATATTCTTTCTCCAGAGGATGTAGGCAGTTTGGCAGCTACAGGGGACGGCGGTGCTGCAGGAGACGGAGGAGGAGCAGATGGTGCTGCGGCAGGAGGTGCTGCCGGTGCAGCAGCGGCAGCTTGTGGCGGTGGAGCGGCTGGAGAGTCGTCTTTGAAGTCTTTGAAAGCGGCTACACTGGCCTCGTCCGGAACAATTATACAAACAAGCTTGCCAATCGCAACGTTCTTTGTTCCCGCAGCCACGAGAATCTTTGCCAGGTAGCCTTCCTCGGGAGTCTCGAAACCCATTGTTGCCTTATCAGTTTCAATTTCTGCTAGCAGGTCACCTTCGTTCAGCTTGTCACCTGAAATCAAGTACAACCATTGCAAGAGATTATCGATTATACACGATCGATCGTTCGTCTCACCTTCTTTCTTCTGCCAGCTGACAATGGTGCCTGTTTCCATGGTAGGAGACAGCGCAGGCAGCTGTACCTTGATATGATCGGGGTAATCCGCGTAAAACCTGTACTGCTGCTTCCATGGTGCCACGGTGAGGCGTACATTATTATGAACTTGAATCCTAAATGCAAATAAAGAACGGCTTTAAGGAAATATTCAATAGCAGTAAAAATTCTATACTTCGGAGAAAGTAGATCTGTTAATTATTTGATGTATATATACGCTGCGTATAAGCATGGTACAGTGCCAATAGGAAATTGGAGCTCATTCAAGAACTCTTATTCATTAGTGTAGCACGGATTGGGCAGAGTGAAGATTGCTCGTACACAGAGTAAAAGGTGGCCTTGACTGACCGCTTGATTCAATGTTAAATTTAATTAGAATAACACGATTCTTTTCAATCGGATGACACAAGATGTGACGTAGGGAGTGGTTGGATTATCATCAGATATCAAGTGGGAAAGCAGGAAACGGAGTTCGCGACACAGTGTGCCTAAAGTAGAATGAGACGGTCGTCAGACGTGGTTGCAGAGAAGATAACCTTAAATGCGAACAGCTATCGAACTATGATTCGCGCAAGGTCCGAAGATTTTACAGAAACGACCGAGTACGATAACGATGTTAGAGGAAATACCTTTGAAGATGTTTTCTGTGAAGACATCGTATGACCACGGATCTCACGATGTTCGTCCGCACGGAACTTCGTAATATAACGCGTGCCAATTCATTACGTAGACTGCTCGTGGTTCGTATCATAATCTCGGATGATTCGAAGGTTCTTTACTACCTTTTACGTAGCAAGTCGATGGGAATTCGATGATTCGATGGAAGTAGGTTCGGTTTAACACCTCGCACGGCGACGTCCACGAGCGTGTCAACGGTGTGATAGGGGTTATCACGGAACACGACTAGGAACGGACGATACGAGCACCGAATTAGAGGTCGTCTGCAAGGTCACGTGGCTTTGAGTTTAAAGGTGCTTTTTCAAAAGTGGGGGATTCATGACTGGCGGGGACTAATACGCGCACGAGGAAACACTGTGCCAGCGAGATACGAATAATCTACTATGTATGGAAATGATTTGCTGTCGCGAAAAAATAACGACAATTGTCCTCGCTAAGGTTAGACGGCTCTGTGACCGATAGTGTCATTGGTGAAATAGAACGAACACTGTTCTCTTCTTAGGTGGAGAAACCCGCTTGATCTACGCGCGATCTAGCGTAAGCGGTATTCACAACGTCGATCGGGAACTTTTACCGACGAGACTTTCTCTACATTTTGAATTGCCGCTTCTCGACGCGCGATGTATGTTTGAATATTTGAAAACGTTTGAGAATCGACTCTTTTAATCAACGTGTGTAAAATCTGTATGGAGAATTCTGGATTGCTGTAATGACGAACAAACGTGGACAGAAAGCACGTGATCCGAAGAAGAAAACTGCAACGATCTTCGGTGAAGGGAAGTTCACGTTCCCAAATAACGATACGTACGAAGGAGAGTATGAAATTAATTCTGCAGAGCTCAAGCTGGTTAAACAAGGTTATTATAAGTATACTAGCTTTTCTTGGGGGATGAATTTTTTTAAATGTCGAAATAGGTGTTCGATTAATTATATCAGAGAACATTAAGACCAAGTATCAAGCAAATCTGCCCACAAATAAAATATTCCTCATACAAACGTTGCAACCTCTTTTCACCCCCTTATATGTATAATACATTTTTTAAAATGCCGAAATAGTTGTTTGATTAATCATATCAAAGAGCATCAAGTTTCAAGTAAATCTGACCACAAATAAAATATTCCTCATATATAAAGTTTCAACCCTTTTTCACCCCGATAGGGGTTGAAATTTGTAAAATGTCGAAATGAACAAAATATTCCTCATACAAACGTAGCAACCCCTTTTCACCCCCTTAAGAGTTAAATTTCGAAATATCCTTTCTTGTGAGTCGGTCAGAACTTCGTTTATAGTATATAGATGTATAAAAATGTAATTTATAATTACTATTTCTATGTGTATTCTATCATTTAAAAATTGATGTATATTATATGTCACTTAATTAACGAGTGTTAGAATTATTATTTAACTTATCGAGTAGGTAAAGGATTGTACACAACCGATGATTTCGACAGATACGACGGTGAATGGAACGATGATGTATTCGCCGGCGGTGAAATACACATTCGGTAAATATGAGGGTAATTATACGTGTTCGATGTACATAAATTGTTAATTAGATCTTCATGGTGTTAGCTATAATAACGACGCCGAGTACGAAGGTAATATTGATTCAAATGGGTTCATGATCGGCCCGGGAACTTACGTGTTCCCCGACGGATCGTCTCTGGAAGCAGTTTGGTTCAACAATACGCCGTGTATGGACATTATTTATAGAGAGCCCCTTGGGCACAAGTGGGTGCTTCATCACGTGTCGAAAGAGGTAAATGCAATTTTCAAAATCTGTCAAAACTGATCCTCCACAAAATAAGACCATCTTGGTTACAGACAATGACATTTTCACCTGGGAACCACTTTTGGGACGATATGCTTTATTACCAGGATACCATCGATTCTACTGAGAGTGCATAAACTT